>JAOEHY010034315.1:22095-51882 GCA_025447955.1 Psilopsiagon aurifrons
GGGAGACATAAAAATATGTTTACTGATGAATTTCTTTCCTTTTCTTGTGACTTTCCTTCTGTGATTTAGGTTTAGGGTTTAGGGAGAGGAAAGTTTCAGAGGAGATCTTTATAATGATGACCAAGCTTTTACAGCTTAAAGATGACTGGATTTTTTTTTTTTTATTGTATCCATCCCAGTCTTACCTTTTTTAAAAAAAAATTATTTACATTTCGAACGTTAGAGCTTACTGAAAGTGTTGGGGTTTTTTAGTTGAACGCATCAGGAATTACAGGAACAGTACTGCTGATCTTCCATGAGCATGAGTACTATGACGAAATTTTCTACCCTAGTCATTAAGAAATTGCATAGATAAATCTGAATTTTTTGGTACATGATTTTTCCTTGAAACTGTTGAGTGGGTAGCACATGTGATATAGGCGTGAACAAAGCAAAGTTCTTTTCTCTGTTACTGAAAATCTGTCTCTTCACCTAGCTCTTAATTTAGTTGGCTTGATTATTTTTGTTGCTTTCCATTCTGTACAGACGCTGAACTTGTAATGTTATACAAGAGATCCAAACACACAGTTTTAGAACTGCCCCTTTTAATTAACTTGTGTTGTTGAAGTTTAATTCCTGTAAGTTTTCATGCTAGGCAACTTTTTTTTTACTTCTGTAGAAATCCCCTCGTCCCCCATTCCTAGGGATTCAGTGACATGAATGTAGAAATCATGGTGGTGTTATGCCAGTAGTACTACTTTAAAATATGAGGAGGAAGTGGTATAGCAGATCATAAAGTACAAATACTTTTTGTGTGTGCATGTGACATTAAGCTAAGCATATATGGGTTGCTGACTTCCTCTTTCTACTAGGCAAGTGAACAAGATATTCTTAAATATCTGATTAAATGGGGAGAACACCAGTTGATGAAGAGAATAGCAGATCGAGGTAAGGATCCTTTAAACCACAGTACTAACCTACATAAACCAAAATATATAGGAGTTCTTTTTGTGGGTGATCTGTAACTTAAGGAAATTTTCTTCGTGTACTTGGTTTGTAGTATAGTCAAAACTAAACAAATGTAATTATTTTTTTTAAAGCTTTTGTTCTCTAAATAATGAGAAGGCAGGCATTCTGAGGGAGCTGGGATTGTTTAGCTTCAAGAAGAAAAGGCTTGGGAGCATCTCTGCAAAGTCTACAAATACCTAATGACAGGAACAAAGAAAACAGAGCTACGCTCTTCTCTTGGTACCCAGGACAGGATGAGAGGCAGTGAGGCATTGACTGAAGTACAGAGAATTCTGTTTAAACACAAGAAACTGAAGATGGTCAGTTCCCAGAACAGGCTTCTCAGAGATCTCCATCTGTGGAGGTGTTCAAAAATCCAACTGGATGTAGTCATGGGCAACTTGCTCTACCCGGTATGGCAAGAGGGCAGTGACTGTGGCCAGACCAGACTTCTAGAGGTCCTTTCAACCTCAGACTTTTAAGTCTGGTTGATTTCTGTTGTCTCAGAATTATTTTTCTTGTAGTTAATTCATCACCTAAAAAAAAAATTCCTACCCTGCAGTACCTTTCACTCTTCTGTGCTCATGCAGGCTTCTCACAGTAGTCTTATTCTTAGTTTACTGTGTCAACCTTTCACTTCAGTTTTAGTAGGTTTCTCCCACAGAAATCTGTGATCGTGAGAAACAAGTCCTTAAGTGGCATCACTGTTTTTCCTGAAGCAGACATAAATGTATTTTTATTCCCTCAGATGCATATTATTGCTGCAGTGGTAACTTCAAGGGCAATCTCACGTGTTGGATGTGGGAAGTAGGTTAAATATGTACTTCCCAAAATATATATTCCCAGATTACAAATGCAAATAGTGTGCATTTGTTCATCCTCACCCCAGAGTCTCAATCAGATACTGTTAACTGCTTGCCATACAACTTGTCGTGGACATGTTAAAATGTATGCTTTTAGTGATCTAAGTATTAACCTTTAAAAAAAGATTTTCCAAGTGTTTGTCTTCAGGCATATTGGGATGTAATGGAGCAAGTTAAGCAGTAATGGACCTGGACTTGGGGAGAAGCTGCTCATTTGGAGTAATTGCACTTCTTCCTGGCCTGTGGTGTTCAGTAAGCAGCTCATTTTTCTGGGGTCATCAGATAACAAGATAAGCAAAGGCAGAAATAAGAACTACATTGAGTTCTGTCAGATTAGGGCCAAATACAGTCTAGTAATTTGATCTAAATTCCTCTCCAACAGTCCTGATTTTGCAGCTCTGAATATGTGATGTTGTCAGTCAAATACCGGAAAGCATTAGAAATTGTAATGGGCTGTGGCCAACACTTGAGCTGCCTGTACTGAAGGGAGGATGGGTATGTTTGACAGGTTTTCTGAAAGAGTGAAGCTGATTGAATTCAGGTTGGGCACAATGCCTAAAACAGAGGTGAAGGTACTTAGCTGGGGAGGGAGAATGACCTGAGTGTGTCATCAGCTGTCATCTTGTCTTCATCCAAGAGAAAGATACCCCCTCTTGGCACAAATAGGTGTCCTGTGACAGTGAGAGCAATTTGAATGGGCTTACCACGGTTGTTGCTAAGGTGGGTTACACAGGGAGGCTAGAATAACTTATCCCAGGGGACACTTCAGGCCTTGATTTGTAGAAAAGAAGTCTCTGAAAACTGCTGGGGAAAGGGAGAGGAGCTGCAGGAGAGGGGGTCCCTTGGGGAAAGTGAATCTGTTTTCATAGCATAGCTCTTGGTAGAGCTTTATAAACATTTACCTCAAAACACTATTTTTGTATTTTCTTCCTGGTTTACACTTTGAAACTGACAGCTGTGCAAATGACCCATGCTTCTGTAAGCTGGAGCTATCTCTGGGTGCTTTTATAACAGATTTTAAGGCATGAAATAGTTTTGTAGAACGACTCTGACACGTACTGTTGATTTAAAATTAGAATTAACTTTCTATAAGCCACATAACTACTGCCATCCTATCTAAACTTTTTGATGTAAACTTAGTATGTCTTGTTCCTTCCTACAGAACCGAATTTACTCAGTGGTACTGCTCACAGTGTGAACAAAAGAGGTGTGAAGAGGCGAGATCTTGACATCGAGGAGCTGAGAGAGATCCTGTCTCCGCTTTTACCTTTTGTTCGCATTGAGCACATCTTACCCATGAATAGTGAAGTACTGAGTGATGCAGTAAGTCAGTAGTCTCGTACGAATAGTCTCTCTGGGTTCTTTGTAGTTCAGATTCTACAATGTTCAGGGGTTCTTTTAAGGATTAGCTCATAAAATGTTATCTCTGAGTAATACATATATAACTCTTCTGGTTAAATTTTCTGTTCTTTAAATCTGTCAGAAGGCTAAAGAAAATTCAAATGTAAGGAGTCAGTGTAAGAAATGCATTTCTTGCAAGTTTTAACCATTTCTATTAAAAAAAACCCATAAAACTCTTTCTTGATTCTTGAAGATGAAGAGAGGCCTGATTAGTACTCCTCCTTCAGACATGCTACCAACATCAGAAGGTGGAAAATCAAATGCCTGGCTGCGGCAAAAAAATGCTGGAATATATGTGCGGCCAAGACTGTTCTCACCATATGTGGAGGAGGCGAAGGTAATAATCATTAGCAGCACTTGACTATTGCTAAATCAGAGTTATCGGGGGTTCTGTAAGCAGGGAAGGATTTTGGTATGTTTTGTCTCTCTTTGCATGTACTGGCATAAAATACTAACGTTTTCAATTTAACAAGACTTACAAGATTGATCATCAGGCTCAAGTCTCTAGAACTGGTCAGAAAAAATTTCAACAAAATTTTTTTTTGTCGAAATTGAAATGTTTGCGAGACAGATCTTGATGAAATTCCACCGGA
The DNA here is from genome assembly GCA_025447955.1 of Psilopsiagon aurifrons. Taxonomy (NCBI): domain Eukaryota; kingdom Metazoa; phylum Chordata; class Aves; order Psittaciformes; family Psittacidae; genus Psilopsiagon; species Psilopsiagon aurifrons. The sequence continues at coordinate 25,940 of JAOEHY010034315.1, forward strand.
AACAAAGCAGCGTTCTGAGGGAAACCTCCCTGGTTTCCAGCCAGTTTGCCGGCCCAGCTCCTCGGCAGCCCTCCTGGCAGGCGGATGGCAAGGTGAGAGCCTGAGAGTCCCAGTTTGCAGCTAGTCAGCAGCCTTGGTGCCAGGTCTTTCAGGCTCCCCAGCTCCCACCAGAGCTGGGTGGAGAACTCGTATTCCACTCGGCAGAGGACTCATGTTTCATCATCTTGTTTGAATCAGAACGTATCCAAAATTCTTTAGATCCTCCGCAAAATGGAATAAATATCTCGTGTCCGATTTGACTGAAGTCCTTTGTGTCCTGCTCAGGCAGTAGTTTCCCTATTTAATATCTTGCATGAGGACTGTCAAACTGAAGATCTCGTAGCGTCACTGATGGTGACGTTTGGTGACAGGGTGCAGATGCCTCTGTGTGGGGCAGAAACATGCTGTATTCTGTTTGACATTGAGTGGGAGCCTTGTACGTCCCTCACACCACCACTTTGGGCAGCTCTGGCTTAAGTCAAGTGCAGGTAATTGCAGAGCAAGAGGATTAGGTGGAGCTGTGCATGTCCACATCGCCTACAGACTGACTACTACTCTGGTGAATACAGAGCTTTTGACCTGTGCCCAAGAAAGAAAATGTTTATAGGGGCTTGAGTTGTTGTCAATATCCTTTTTGAGGGGAGGGGAGAAATCAAACTAATTTGCATTTTGGACACAGAGGTTTTTGAGCACCAGGTGGCAGTAAAGCAGCAAAGGAAGACTAGCCCGTTCAAACTTGATCTTCATGTCTTGGATTGTTAAAACTAATAAAAAGGTGTTAAAGGGCATGTGATAAAAGGTTTGATTCTTTCAGCTTTCAGGTATATGGTATGGGAGTGCTTTAATAGTTACTTTCAGGTAAACAGTGCCTTCTGAATTCTCCCCCCCATCACGAATCCTATTTGTTTCTATTAGTTTCATGTTATGCTTGTTTTAATCTTTTTAAAAGCATCATTAGCTGTTTAACCTTAGAGCGAGGGCTCTTATTACCTGGTAGCCATATTCTTAGTTATAGTTTCATTATTGTGAAATGCAGAAATTGCAGATGAGTATTGCTGATTTGCTTTACTCCTCTGTTAGCCTCCCATTTTTTGTAACAAATCTGTCTAACATTAAATGAGACTCTCAAAAGGGTATGGTAAATCCCTTTCTGTTCTTTAAGATGTCTCAGGGAAACGCATCTCATTCTCAGACTCATGCCTCTACTCAGTGACACAGAGGGTTGAGACCTGTAGGCAGTAATTGTCTGAGAGTGTCCAGAGGGTCTGGCCTCAAGAAGGTTACCTGTTAGCACACAGGTACAATGTAACCTTCCCAAGCTTCATTCACCTCCCTACTCTTAGTTCGGGAACTCTGATCATGACTGGAGAATGGAATAGAAATACTGTGGAGAAGCCAAATACTGTTTGGGACCTGGAAAAGTTAGAGTTTAGGCAGTGCTAGACTTGTGGTGTGGTAACTGCGTTTGCAGCGGGTCCTGGTGGGTCCATGTGGGCTGTGTGCCTTCATGAGGGCTCTGATGGCTGTCGTTGCAGTCGGTTCTGGATGAGATGATGGTGGAACAAACAGATCTTGTTCGTTTGCGGATGGTCCGAATGTCCAATGTGCCCGACACCCTTTACATGGTGAACAACGCAGTGCCGCAGTGCTGTCATATGATTACCCACCAGCAAGTTAGCACTAACCAGTCCAGTCCTCCTTCAGTGATAGCCAACGAGATCCCAGGTAAGGCTGCTAGATCAGTTGCAATGTTGATAGCTGTCATGTGAGTGGATGGGGCTTGGGACCTGGGGGGAGTGAATGTGAATTATTGAATGCTATGATCTCCTCGGCGAGTATTACTGTACCACTGGGGCTGCTTCTCACCCAGCAGTAATGTCTTTTGCTTTATTCTGCTTTGAAGTCATGAACCATTTTTGGATGGCATAGTAATTGGTTAGAAAATAAGGTACTGGAGGGGTAGTATCTTAACCCGCTCCAGCTGAGCAATCTGAAAAACCTTGCACTGGTTAAACTTGGTGTAGAACACTTGATGGAGCCTCTCACTCTGTTCTCAGGGTGTTTCTCAGTATTCTGCAATTGGTCATCCAAAATAGGTAGGATCCAGAAGGCTTGAAAATGATGAAAGACTGATTTGTTTTAAAATTAAAAGCCAGGAGAGCATAACTTGTAGGGTAGTCACCTTTATTCAGTTTGGCAGAAAGATACTGGAAGTAGGCACTCAAACCAGACATTTTCTTTCGAGTTTACCAAATATACTTTAGCTTTGAAGTCAAGCCAACTTTGTTCCTTGTTCAACCAGAGTAAGTTTTTATAGTTGGAAGTAAACACAGCCTCTCTTGACTTCAGAATACTTGGTGTGACATTCCCCATAGACAAGCCAAGGAAATAAAGTCATAAAACTATTGTAATATACTTTATCATTTGTGTATTTGGTCATTTGGGAGGGTCAGTGCATGTTTGGGAGGGAAGTCAACATTATACAGTTGCATAAAGAGCAGCTGTTACACTAAAATATGAAACTGAGTGTGCCACAAGGCATGTGAAGTAATTTGGACTTGGATGGAGCATTGTTTAGCCCTTTAAATGGCCACTCTGGATCAAGTTAAGGATTTGTCCTGGTCTTGTATCCTTATTCCAGCAATCGCCAGAAGTGAGTGCCTAAGGAAAGTGTAGCAGAAAAAGCACATAAAATAATTCCCTGTAAAATTCTGTATGCTCTTCAACCACTTGCAGCTCAGAAATGTCCTGTGGTGGATGGTGTTTCTGTAGTCAGTAGTTTTAAATGCATTTTTAATCCATGAGCTTGTGCAGCCTTTTGTTAAACTTTCAGAAACCACTTTTAGATCAAAGCATCACTTTTCAGTGGATTCTATGATACGGATCAGTTTGTGGGTCTGTAGAAAAGCAATAAAGATGATTTGGTGCCAAGACAAATCATCATCCTCCCTCTGCCTCACCCCAGTCCCCATTTTATGTCTCCGGATAGCTCTTTGTGTATCTATTATGTTTCTCTTCAGTCAACTGCATGGAAAGGAAGCACTTAAAGTCTTTTTACAGATGCTAGAGCCAGGGTAAAAATAACGGGTTTAAATTGATGCAAAAGAATGTAAGTTGAGGTGTTAAGAAGATTTGAAACACTGTCAAATACTGCAGTGAGTTTTCTATGACTCTGTGGAAATACTTTGATCTACTTGTGAATAGTGATTCGGGAGAGACTTGAGAAAGCCTAAATTGTGCTTCTAGAAACTTCTGTATTTGATAAAAGTGCTAATTGTTTAGAAACTTAGAGCTGTGGCATCTCAACACTATGTTACAGTGCTCAGACTTTCTCCGCTGTACAGAAAAGCATGAATATACTCACCATGGATTGAATGTGAAGTATTTCATTGTAAGATGTGACTTCGAGAGCACTTTGCTTGATCTTAGTTGCCAAAGAAGTTGAGAAAGGCAACAGGTTCTCAAAGGTCTCCCATGTTTTGCAGAAGTTCTTGTTTTGAAAAAATCTGGGTTTGTTTGCAAACATGAGACATCTTGACCAAGCCAGAACTCCCCTACAGCTGGATTCTGTGCAACTTAACATGTGGGAATTACTGCCAGCCCTTGGATTTGAGCATGGGTGTGAGCTCTGAGCCTGGCTGGTACTTGGAGCGCAGGTATTGTGTCCTGATAGCTGCCTCTTTGCTTAGTTCTGCAATTAAGCAAAAGGCTTGGCAGTGCCTTCTGCTAGGAAGGGTAGATGGAGCCAGTTAATCTGAGGAGATTCAGACATGTGCCAGACCTATAACTTGCACAGGAATCTATCCCAAAACATAGATGGAGCACTGGAACTGCTGGAGGGAGTGCTAGGCAGCACCATCTCCTTTTCCCTTAGGCTGGGCTCTTAGGGATAGGGGGGTCTTTGCATCTTGGGTGTTCTCCGTCTGTCACATCTTCCCTGTACCCACTGCCCAGGGACTGTATTGACATAAATGCTTGATGGCAGCATCCCTTAGTGCTGCTCTTGCAAAACTACTGTAACACAAGTTCAGTGTCTGCTGAGTTCTGCTGTGCTCTGAAGCTGGGTTCTGCAGGTAACTGAGTTTTCTCAGGTATGTTCCAGTTTCAGTTAGAATTAGAAATCCTGCAACTGACTTGGCAGAATCATATTTTCTATATATGTCATCTCTCTTCTGTGTGTTTCAAGCGAATAATAGTAAAAAAATCAGAAACTAACTTGTGTTTGAGAAGACAGCACTTTTTGGTTAAAAGCTTGGCTCATTTTTATGCCTGCAGTTTTGGAGAACTGCTTCAAACTTCTCTAAAGTCATCTTTTTTCAGTGTTAGCAAAATGCTGTTTGTAGCTAAACATCTCACTGCTACACCAGGATTTTTTAGAACAGTGGAAGTGTGTAGAGAGTGGTGTGCAGCACTGATTTCCAAGCCTTGAAAACTGCATAGAATAGGTGTCTGCCCACCCCCTTACCCCAATACAGGAGCTCAGTTGGGAGGGAAGGGGGGATATTTTGCTCAATTTACACTTGTCTGTCATGTACCTGTGTAAACTTTGTGAAATTGGGACCAGTTGTAATTGCATGGTGTTGGGTTTTTTTCTTCTCTGTAGTGCAGATGCCTTTCCACACTGTTCTTACCTTTTGATCCATTTGATTTTTATGAGTTTTCATTATGGATATCTGGCCATGGTAATATATAGCACTTGTATAGCTGATAGAGGATCAGGTACCAGCATTTCTTATTTTCAGAGGTCTGGATTCATCTTCTATTACAATATACACATTTTCCTGAGGACAGAAAGACCATAGAGAAATATCATTCATCATCAAGCAGCAACAAGAAGTGGCATGAAAAGGTTTTGTAGCAGGATAAATACCCCAAATTATACATGATTTCCTTTTGGAAAGGTTTTTTAAGATTATTTCAATATGGCTGCACAAAGCAACATAATTTTAGCGGGTTTGTGTTGGCTTACAGTTTGTGTAACTGTTTTAGAATGCGGTCTGTAGTTACATACTGGTATTATGGTCTCGTGATTACAGAATTCCACGAGAAGTATGACATGTATGCCAGAGAAAATCAGTGAGTTCTTGACCTGTAGAATTCATGAGGGAACATTCAGTTGTTATTTCAGATATCCTGCCCCCACCTCAAACCGTGACACTCCTCCATCATGAGGGGTTTACACGGAAGGCTGTATTTGTGGCTCATTCTAGCAGAAGCTGGAAATATGGTTTATGTCTTTACCATTTTTGTGATATGTGTGTTATCCCATGTGGCTTAGTGGTGCTCCAGGGAACATGTGTCAGTCAAACTGTTCTTGGCAGAATGTTATTTAAGAAACAAACAGGGCCAAGTCAACATGGTAGGTTTTTCCTTCAGAGTTAAATCTGACCCTTGCCATCAAACTTCCCGTGTCTCAGTTTAAAAAGTAACCTCTGTTACCCCATTCTGTTCTCTGTCCCCCTGCAGTTCCCAGCCTCCTCACTGTGAAGGAGATGATCAGACGGCTGCAGGAGCTGCGCCACACGGAGCAGGTGCAGCGGGCGTACGCTCTGAACTGTGGCGAAGGTGCCACAGTCAGCTATGAGATTCAGATCCGTGTGCTGCGGGAGTTCGGGCTCTCTGATGCTGCTGCTGAGCTTCTGCAGGTATGAGTATGGCTGTGTAAGGCCACACAGGGTTCAAAGGCTGGAAAAGACCTTTAAGGTCATCAAGTCCAACCTTTACCTCAGGACTGCCAAGTCCACCACTAAACCATGTCACTGAGAGCCTCATCTACAAGTTTTTTGAACACTTCCGGGGACAGTGATTCCATCACTTCCCTGGGCAGCCAATTCCAAACCACAAATGCTTTGATCCTGTTTTGGTTAGGAATTGACTGGAATGTATAATCTGTAATAAAAGAGCTATTTTGTGTGTGCACATGCAGGTGCAGGAATGCCTTGAAATGCCTGCACAACTGTAGAACTATCCAGGTGCAAATTACAGCAAGACCATTGCATTTGGTTTGTGTGATTTTATAAATGTGGAAGTGAAACATACAAATATTCTTCTCAAGAGCTGTTGCCATTCAAAGTGCTCGTACTGCCACAGACTTTGGGGCAAAAAATCAGCTGAGGAGGCAGTTTTCGAGATAACTGTAACTAGAAATCCAGGTTGTAATTTATTCTTGAAGAGAAAAAGTCTCAACTAATTCAGTAGATCTGCATAGTACGTATCAGGACTGGGAGATTGGAAATCCCACTTCCGTTTGTATGCTGCTGTTAAAGCAAATGCATTTGTTGGTCATTCACAAGGTGAATCCGATGCTGCTTGTCTTGTTTTTTAAAAACAAATAATATCTTTATTCTACGTTAGCTGTAACCACCTCAAGTGCTGGTGAGGTTTTGGGTGGCATAACTAGCCTGCTCCAGTGCTAGCAGATTCCTAGTTCTAATGCATGTTAGTTCAGGAGATTTTTTAGGTGAATTCCTACCTTCTGTTACATGCTGGGTTGTTTTCCATTGCAGAATCCTCACAAATTCTTTCCTGATGAGCGATTTGGGGATGAAAGCCCACTCCTGACAATGAGACAGTCTGGACGGTGCCGTGTTAACAGCACTCCCACTGCAGAAACCATGTTTACAGAACTGGACTCTTTTGTGGCCTTCCATCCACCATTGCCCCCTCCTCCACCTCCGTACCACCCACCAGCAACTCCTATTCATAACCAGTTCAAGGTGGGCTGGAAACAAAGGGTGCCAAGTCAACATCCCTCCCGTTCCTTTTCCTACCCATGTAACCACTCGCTGTTCCACTCCCGAGCCGCCCCCAAGGCTGTGCCACCGGTCTACTTGCCCAATGTGAAAGCAGCACCACCGGATTGCACAAACACTACAGGTCTGGGGAGGCAGACGGTGGCTGCAGCCGCGGCGGTGATAGCAGCTGAGAAGCAAGTAGTAAGTATTGTGACTTCTTCTCCCTATCTCTGGCCAGTCAAAGTAGCATATAGAGAGGAGGTGGAGAGAATTCTGATAATAAGGTAACTTGGCTTTGTTAAATAAAAGAGCATCTTCGTTGATTAGGAGAAGAGTTTTTTACCCAACTGGCTGCCAGCATTCTGTATCCCAAAGACATGCCCTGATCCCTGGGAGAGTGAATGTTCCAGGGGCAGGAGCATTTTGGATGGGCAAGTGGGACATGTGGATATTCTAAAAAAATATGGGTTGCTCTACATTTAAGCCAAGTGTAAGTTCACTTCAGTAGTGCACTGGGTGCTCTGGTTCACGAATGGAAATAGTGATGAAGCTTTGTCTGTTCAAGGCAAGTAGTCTTGAGGCAAACAGATGTGTGGAAAGGGAACCTGGTGAGGATGTGAAGGCCTTGGCTAAGAAAGGTTTTAAGATGCATAGGCAAGCAGAAGCTGATAATTGCAAATACAAAGGGGTTTGTTACAGCATTTAGAGAGAGTCATCATAGCTGCTGTGATGTAATGAAAATGAACTACAACATACTGAACAAAAACATAGCTTTGGGAAGTACCTGAAAGCTAAATAAAAGCATTTTAAAATGTATTTCTGCAGTGAAAACACAGTTTCAGTGCACGGTTGTGTCACACTGGAAATCTGCTGCTTAGGTGCAGATTTGAGCTGGAGTAATTAATGGAAACAGTGATCTTCTCATTTATTATTCTTTTCTCTTTAGCAATTGTGCTAAACATACTACCTTTTATATTTAACTTCAAATGAGAATTGTTTGATGTTGTTTGCTCAGGGGTGAGTTTTGTAGCATGTGTGTCTCTTGATACTGATTTCACTAAGGAAACTGTGTAGCGATCTCTTCCACTATGAAAATGTTTCTGATAGAATGTTTCTGTTAAAAATGCCGAGAGAAGCATAGCCTTATCTTGGGTGATGCTTTTGGTTTGTGTTCAGAGGTACTGGTAATCAGTGATTCCTCAGCTGACTGTCATCAGAAATGATAAATGCAAGTGGGAACTTTAACCCTTCTGTCTGGAAGACTGCAATGTCCTTGTCTTGCTGCAGGGCTGCTTCCAGGTGTAGGTGAGCACAATGCCCTGCCACAGCTTCCAGGCACTGCGTTGATCTAGTCAGCACTGAACTGATACCCTGAGCAGCCCCATACCCCAAAGCTGTCATGCACACACACACACACACACACACACACACGTACCTGCAGTTAACTTTGCTTAAAATAGGAAATGCAGGCAGGAGGGTTGCATCTATACTGATGATATTATGTGTTTCATGGCTTTCCTGCACTAGAACTCTGCTGTAACAAACTAGGTGTTAAATTCTGCACTGAGTACCTTGTTTCGTTTGATAATGGCAAGCAGGTTAAAGCAGTGTTTATCTCTTGAGAGTTTGACAGCATGGTGTTGTTCCTGCATATTTGCCACACAAAACTGCTATTGTGGCACAACAGCTTCAGGAAGGAAAGAAGTTGCCTTAAGGTAGCAGGAAGGCGAAGGCTGGAGGGATACATGTGTTCCCTAAACAGTGCGGGAAACTTGCAGGCTGAGGTTGGTCTAGGCAAAGGTAGATTAGGAAAATGCCATTCTGAATTACAGAAACTGCCCTAAATACAGTTTGTGTTTGGCTTCTGCTGTGTTTCCATGAACCAGTTTTTTCTCTCTTCCAGTGTACTCAGCCCTTGCTAAATGAACTGATGCCAGATATCGCAATGGGTGTGTCAGCAATGTCTCTAAAAGACAGAAGATTACCAGAGCTCACAGTTGACACGGAGATAAGCCAGACGGTTACAGAGGTAGGGACCGGTCCACCCCAGCACATTTCATGTATTCAGAACAGACACATACCCACTTCTCGGAAGAAACATGCAGTAGAGCAAAAAATAGATGCCCGAGAAAATCAGCAGGAATATCCTGACTTCTATGACTTCTCTAATGCTGCATGCAGACCCTCTACTCCAGCACCCAGCAGGCACAGTCCTTCGCCTTCACAAGGCATATATTTTGGCCCAGATCTATACAGCCACAATAAGGCATCACCAAGTGGCTTAAAGTCAGCCTACCTACCCTCCCAGATATCTCCTAAAAAGCAAGAGGATTCTCGGAGGGAATACATGCTCTCCCAAGATGGGCATCAGCATAGACAAAAGAATGAGCCAATACACCTCGATGTCTTAGAGCAACCTCCCCAGAGACTGGACTTGGCGTTGGCTACCCAGGAAAGTGCTGGTAACGGCCCAGTTCACATCAGGGGAAGAACAAAGATGGAAACCGACCTAACCTATGGGCTATCCTCCAGCAGACCTCCGCTGTCCACATACGCCTCCGATGGGCAAGAAGAGAGACCCAGCAGGAGACTGGCAGACGATGAGCCATTGGAACATGGAGCACAGAGGAACGCAGAGCTGGAAAGGGAAGATGCAGTAAGCCGAGGAAGGAGATCTCCAAGCAAACCAGACTTCCTATATAAAAAGTCTGCCCTATGAAAGCAACCTCCACTACTTCTCTGTGCCTAAGAGTTGTAAACATCTCATTCTTTGCAACTTCTGGCCTGACTTCTGTCAGACAAGTTCATTCACGCCAGCAGATAAATTCAGCTTCACTCACTTCTTTTGTACATACCATTGCTTTGGTAGAGATGGCATGTTATCGGTTGGGGTTTAATGCTGCTTCTGGTTTCATTTTGTGGGAATCTCTTTATTTGAGCAAATTTAAGCCTTTTTGGGGAAAAAAAAAAAAAAAGAGCTGGTACCTTTTTTGTACAACCCGGTAGCTTTTTGCACCTGTACATCTATTTTAGTGTATTGGTTTTGTACTAATATGTTAAACTTTATTGTCACATTTAGAGGACTGTATTTTCATACTTTTACATTTTCCTTCTCACCTGGCAATTCCCAATGTGCATTGGGTTGCACATGATGAAATGTATTTTCTTATGAGATAGTAACGATGCTTTTATTTTTTAATTATAGGAATTCCAAAGAACAGCACATCAAAATACTCCATTTTTAGTTAGATTTCTTTGTTTGTTTGTTTAGATCTGAAATCTTCCTGATTTTTACCACTGCAGCAAGAACCTACTCTAAGGTTTTGTTTGAAAAGTTCTGGCAGCTGGGTCTTAGCCTTATGCAGCAAGCCCACTTCAAGAGTTACTTTGGGTTTTTAAGAGTTTAGGGGTTATTTAGGATTCCAAATTCCAGTGAAATTAACTGGGATCTCACAGCCTGATTCCATTTGCTTTCTGGTTCAGTTGTGACTATGGGGAACTCCATGATCACCCAGAATCACTTACCAGACCAGAACTGTTCATTTGTCCCTGCAGAAGTGAATCCAGAACTACTGTAAAAAGCGATAGTAATAACTTGTTCTTCCAGCTACTCATACGTGGGGGTAAGTGAAGACCGGAGGATTCATGCTAACCCCTTGAGTGTCTGGAAGATGAGGCATAGCACCTTTGCTGTTGCCTGAGCTGTGACCCTCCGAGTGAGAGGGTTCCCTTTCCCACAGAGGTATCAAGGTAGCTTCTTGTTGCCTTGCTTTCTCCTGCCTATGATTAGTAAAGGGCTTCACTCTTAGTGATGTGGTTCAGTGTTCTTATCTGAAGTGTTGCAGACTTCTTAATCATAGCTGTTCTGTGAACAAAATCAAAGTGAAGACCGTGTGCTCTAGCATAATGAAACATGCAATGCTTTAGCGCTCTTAAATTACACTCCCGTTTCCTGACTTTGATTTTTTGAAGCACAGAAATGAGGTTCATCTCTTAACATGGTATGAAGAGGGAATGAGTGTGATCTGGGCTGGCTCCCTGCCGTGGGTTGGGGTTGAGCAATGCTCTGGGTGTAATGGTTGTAATTAAGTGCATCCTTGATACTGTGCAGTTTTACCGCAGGTTCATTGCATGTGGGATAGGGATCTGGTGCCACTGCAGTGTAGTGATTAGTGGTAAAGGCCTGTTAGGGCTTTTTTAAATGCAGTTTCTATAATGAAAGTTTTCCCTATAGTAGAAAACTTCAATCCTATGTGTGACCTATGGACTACTTCAAAGTTAGGTTGTTTCCTGAAGTTCAAAATGCTTAATACTATTTAAACAGGAATCTTGTTGCAGCTGTGGTTTTGGTTGTAGTTGGTGGCAGATTCTTAACCCATTTCATTCAAGTGCAAGGCCTGGTAACAGCATCGCAGTGTTACTGAAATAGATTGGATACTGCATTTTCACACTACCAAATAGCTTCTAGATAAATGAGCATAGGGCTTTGACCCAATAGATCCTAATATCTCTGGTGATGGACCTGTGGGCTTCCTCCGAGAGCTTCGGAGAGGTGCCTTTTGAGATCAGCCAGAGAGGTGTGTGTGGTTTGAGGAGGACATAGCTGAACTGTGCAGGTGCTGTGTCTGGTGGGTGAGGGGAGATGGGCTTTTTCTGTTCTGGTTGGGTTGGTTTTTTCCCTCTCAGCCTTTTCATTCTTGTTGGGTTTGCCCACAGTCAGGACCGCTGGTGGTCCTGGCCTCATTGCCAGCGTGTGGTATATCCATGGGACTGCAGCGTGGTTCAGTGCAGGAGGTGTCTGTGGGGGGATGGTGCTGCTGCAGGTGAGGGGATGAGGTTTGCTGGGTTTCTTCCAAAGATTTGAGCCCAGTGCAGTCCAACTGCATAGCTCTGGCTGGCGCTTGGGTCTCATCCTCACCAGCACTAGAAGCATTAACTTCCATCACACATAAACCCTGTACTCGCTGCAGTTGTGCCAGATGTATGTTGGTATCTTAATTACTAAAAAGTCATAGCTGTCCTCAGCAAACTTCCTATTCCGAGTAATTTATTTTTTCCTAAACCAATAGATGTACTTAGAGAAAACCATTGTAGCTACCGTAGTTGGACATGACACTGTGTGCCTGGACAGAGGTGGAGCTGAAATCTACGGAGGGTAAACTTCTCAGCTTGAAGTCTGTGGGGATGTGGCTGATGAAGACTGAGTTTTGAGGTTGTGGCTTGAGAGAAATGATGAAATGCTTTGGCTTTAGAATGAGCTGGTAAGAATTGCGGTCATGTCTGCATTTTAGAATACCAATGGCTTCTGATGTCTCAGAAGCTGACAGTATTAAAAAGAGAATAAGGTGTTTAAAAATAGGTGTGAAATAAAAGACAAGTCCTTCTGAGGCCACAGAGACAATCAGCCATGTAGACAATCTGTGTTTTCACTTGTGTATTTTGAGTTGGGAAGAAGATGGCAGCTGATTCGAAGTGGGAAAGAAGGATTTGTCCAATTACTGGAAGTGTATTCTTGTACTGCAGTGTAGGATTCCCTGCTCAGTTAGATGTGCAGAGGGAGGGGAGAGAACCCATCTTCATTGTTCATGGAAGCGTTATTTAGAAGCTAGTGTTCATACTGCATCTCGCTTGCAGAACATACGTATCTGTACTACCTGCTATTACTTATTCTCTGTCTACTGAAACTTTGGTGCAGAAGCTCCTTGTTTACATGAAGCACTTTCTGGTTAGGCTGGAAGTTAACATCTTTTCCTCCTGTAAATTTGATTACTGACTAATTTTGCTTGAGGATAGAGGTATGAACATTAAGTTTTCTTGCATGAGGAAGACTCATGCTCCTTGCTCTATTAAAGAGCAAGCTCAGACTTTCATTTAGTGAGCAACATGCAAAAACTTCTTTTCCCCTTTCCCGGACCCCCCTCCTTGTTTCCTTAATATATGGATGAATAACTTAATTCTTGAAACAGATTCTTCCTTTTAAATGTTTTCTTGTTCCATGGAGTTACTGTAGCTGTGTATTAATAACTGCTCTGTTGATTGGCAGTTTCTTGTTGTATTTTTCCTGCTCTTAGGAGTTTCACCTCTGAAAGTCAAGGCTGTGGCCCCCTGTACCTGTAAGCCTTGGGTTTTGGTCCTGGAATGTCCCAGATGTTCGTCTTGGGGGTTTCTTTGGTTTGGGTTTGAGGGAGGAGGGCTGGGCTTCAGGTGTTTTTTGTTTGGAAGGAATACTCATGCTGTTTGGGGCACCGTTCTTCCTTCTAACATTTACTTGTTTCTATGGTAGAGGGGGTGCTGAGCTCTGCAGAGCACAGGGAGCAGCAGGAGAGGAAATTGTAAAGCCGTGTTGGGTCTCTGGAGTTGCCTGTACTGCCAGAAGGCAGCCCGGCCTTCGACAGCGTTCCGGTTTTGTTTCTTGTCCTTGTGTTGTTACTGGTATAAAGTCAAGTGCCTTCAATGCTAAAGGCTCAGAAAACTTTCTTAAACTGACTTCATGTCCTATGCAAGTGTTTTTTCTACAACCTGCATAACCAGTACTTTGTAAAACTTGTTTACGCTTCCAATTGTACATAGTGTTTTTTAAAAAATATAGTATTTTTATTTAGGTACCTCCAAACTTGAATTCGAGTCTCGTGTGATGCATTGTAAAACAATACATTTCTCTTTTGAGTACCATTACAGTTGTAAAAAGGTTTTCACTGGTTCTATTTTTCTACTGTTGCTGAGAAGCATGCAACACTGACTTTATCCTACGTATAGTTGGCGTTTCAAATAAATGGCTTGTATAGAACGTGCCTGTGCGACTTCTTCCCGTGGTCTGTTACCACCGGCTGCCTCCGTGCTGGCTGCCGGGGTGATCCCAACGTGCCGTGCTGCGAGTGATGCTGGAGCGAGGAGCGGTTCAGTACAGATGAGCTGTAGGTGCTCTCCAGCAGGCAGGGACCTTAAAACTGGCAAGGTTTGTTGTTCTTTCTGGGGAAGAAACTGCACAACAGTGCTTTGAGCATCAAGTATCTATGATACACACCACTTCAAGCACGTTATTAAGCTGCTTGGTGACATAGTTCAGTGTGTCCCGGCTGCAGCTTTGTTGGCTGAGGCTGTTTGTTGTTAAAGGCAAATGCTTCCGTGCAGTCAGGGCTGCGGGGCTTAGCCCTTGATCCAGGAAGTGTTCATTTTCTCAGCAGAGCAGCCAGACGCAGCTACTCATTAAGTACCTGGTGTTCTCCTCTTGAGCAGCACTTGCCCTGCTTCAGCTGAACACTCATTACACCCTTCACAGGAACAAGTGCTTCTCTACTTTGGGGACATGACGAGTTCAGAAGTGTCGTTCAGCCACAGAAAGCCTTGACTAGTCTCACTGTGATGTACAACAGCAAAATACCTGTGTTCTGTCCTGATGGGAAGTGGGGTGGGGAGGGAGACCACTTGTATGGTCTTACATGGTAATCACTGACACCTCTGTTCCCACATCCAGGAAGGTAACATTTAGGAGCAACTTCTAAAGTGGCCAAATGTAGCATTAATTGTTAGAGACTTCCTGTTCATTTTCCAGGAGTGTTCTTTTGGGCCTGCTGCCGGTATGGAAGAAAGGTCACCTCTTCACCACTGGGGAGGGGAGGGGGGGCTGTCGTAAGGAAAGCACAATGGTGTTGAGGAAGCTGGGTAAGGGGAGGTGTGAGGAACGAGGTGTACTTCAGGCACACCCGGCTCGGTGACTGTAGATGCCCAGTGTGGGTGCTGCCCTGGGTGTGCCACTGCAGCCACTCTAACTCCGCTTTGTACAAATTACACGCTTGGGTTAAAAACCTTCCTGCCACTGACGTCCCCCCTCTGTGCACCATTGCTGGGGCTGCTCAAGTAGTGTGTGCCGAGACTGGGCCTCCCTCTCCTGTTGACATGCACCCTGGTAGCTGCTGCGACTTGGCATACGCTGGGGGAGGACAGCACCACTTGGAGAACTGAGCGTTTCCATCTAGGAGGTGGCACCCCCAGCCCTTTAATCAGTGACATGCTGAGAACAGCCATACAGAGGAACCACATCCTGTTCTGCTCTTAATCTTGCTCAAAACTTTACCTCGTGTCACGCCTGCCTGCACCAGTCTGGGCAAAGGTCTAGGAACACTGGGCTTGACTCCACCCCTGAGGTGCATCTTGGCCACACAGCTAACAGCTCCTTGCTGCGCTGCCCTGGGCTTGGGTGGGAACAATGCTACAGCAGCTCTTCAACAAAACAAGACAGTAGAGATCAAACAGTTATTTAATTTTGAGATACCGTAGTTAGATATGCAGTTACAATTCCCTAACAGCTGCTACAAAAACACGTACAATACCCAGAGTTAAACTGAAAAGCAATTAGTCATTTTGCATGAAACAAACCCGTGAACTGCGGCCCTAGGCTAGAACCAGCTTTTGTAAATAAAGTGGTCAGAAACAATTAGTTGGGATAACAATAGATGAAGGTCTGGCTTTTGCTCTCAGAAGTCATTATCATTGGAAGCAGAACAGTACCCCATGGTAAGGAAATCCTCAAACTACATAAAGCAGGAGTTTAAAAAGTAGAACTTTTTTAATATATGATTTGGGGGGTGTGGGTAAAGAAAACTAAAAACTACATTAGGCTCCAAACTTATGAAAAGTCACTATTTAATTGTAGCTAAGTAGGTTCTTAAAGTCAGTGAACCATCTGTTCCAGGAGTATCACAGTGATTATAAAAAGATCACACAATTTATACTGTAGCAAAATGCCAGGATGCTGCAGTGTCTTCAGGGCCATTTATGAGGTGGCACAACTGGCAATAGGCGAGTTTTTAAAACAAAAGCACATTTTAAGTCCTAAAACAGCCTCCTCCCTATGCATAATTTGCAATTTGGTACCTCCTCTTAGAGATTGTTCAGTCTGCTGTGTCAGTATCGCTCATGTGCCAATCCTTTTTGGATGTAAACCACCACTGTACAGTATTAGAAACAAACTTTCTGAATTTATAAAAGCAGGCAGCATTTTGTTGCGTCAAGCCTAACCTGTGATTTCTCATCTTTCATGTGCCTCGGGAGCACCTCTGCAGCAGAGAGCAAGCCTGCAGCAGCAGAGTGCTGGGTAGGTCACCTGCCCCATCCCTGGCAGTGTTCAACGCCAGGCTGGACGGGGCTTTGAGCAACCTGGTTTAGTGGAAGGTGTCACTGCCCATGGCGGGGGTTAGAACTAAATGACCTTTAAGCCCTTCCAACCCAAACCATTCTACGTGACCCCCCCCGTGTTAGAATGCAGTTTCACCCTACAGCTGTAATAGGGTGTAACAGGGTTCCCTTTTCTGCTCTTCAGGGAACCGTGTAGCAAACCAGACACTCCTTTGTGCAGAGACACTTGGATAGAGTTACTACCTCTGGAAAGATGATACAGAGTCATTTAAAGCACGTTAGAAAAGCACTCCGGCCTTGCAAAGCACAGTGAATGCGTGCGCCCTGCACTGCACAGAAGGGAGGGCAGGCAAACCGCACGAGGGTTTAGTACCATGCACAGCAATAGGCACTAACAGTAAAACAAGTGAAAGGCAGAAGGGAATAAACAGTGGGACGCTGTTCCTGGAACAAGCCACCCACCCTGGAAGGACACAGCCAGCTTTCACAGGAATGCCAAGTCCAACAGGACTCTGAAATCCCTATAAATGCAATAATGTACCTGTTAGGGTCACGCTTTACTTGCTACAAATAAAGAAAGTATGAGACAAAATGAAGACATTTCCTGGACAGTCGGATTTTGATGAGAAGTCAGATACTGGAGATGCCACTTCTGTTTGCCAATGAATGTTGTTTGCTCAGTTGTCTTTTCAGACCCAAACCCTCTCAGTCTAACTACAGTAGTACTGCATCCTGTTAGTCCGTTGTCTTTTCCGTGACTGAAACTCTTCAAAGAAGTGCTGAATGTCTTCTCTTTTAACCACCTACGGGAAGCAGCATGAAACCCAGGTTGTGCTACACGGATTCAATAAAATGATCCATTTCCCTCCCTACCCCCACGTGCATAAAAGCAGGTATCCCAAACCCCCTCTGTTACAGCTCGCAAAGAAGATTTCCTGTTCTACCCAAAGGAGGCTAGGAATGCCCAAATTCCACGGTAAAAGACTACAGAGGAACAAGCTCCCCAAAGGCAGAGCAAGCACATGGAGCAAAGCTCCTGGTAGTATTTTAATAGCTTTGACCACTTGCTTTTATTGCCAGAAAAATTAACACAAAGCAAGCTTTTTAGGAGCTCACTTTCAGACAATGTAACTAAGAATGGCAATTTAGCAAATAAGCCAACAAAATGCATGTGCTGGTTAATAACAGCATGCACACTCCTCCAGGAAAACAACTGAGAAGGCTGTTTGCCAGTATTTAGTCAGTCCTTATTCTTCTAAGGGTTTAAATTCAACCTAAGAAAAAACATAAAGGTTAAGAGCTTTTTTCCTGAATGCTTTTTGTAGCACAATACAAGTTTCATTTAAATTAAGAAGCTCTCTCAGTACTTCTTAGACAGATTTCTGTGAGGTCCCTGTTACAATGTCTTTAAGGAAATGCAACTTGTAAATTCCCATGGCATCAGGGATTTCTTGTTTCTACTGCAGCCCAGCTACACCAACAGAGAGGAAAAAATTCTTACAGCATCCCCGTATCCAGCACCCACCCCGCAACAGTACTACAGCACAGGTTCTGGCAAACCAATTCTGCAAGCTGTGCCTTACCGTTCCCTCATCGGCGAACCTCCTGAGATAATCTGTCAGTTCCGTCTTCAAATCGTTGTATTCTGGGTGGAGGAGCGAAGGCAAGGGAAATAAAAACCAAGAAGATACCCAGCTTCAGTTTAACACTGCCTCAAGAAGACTTTGTCCTACTTCTTGTCATTTATTACATTTACTTGAGACAACTCAGGTTTGAGCTGGATTATAAATAATAAGAAAGGCAAGTTCAGATAAACGTAAGAAGCCTAATGATTTATCAGGCCAGCCTATGCATCCTGAGTTCCTGTTCAGGTTGATCTTCAGAGGAGCATGCACAAGTTCACTGAGTGAAACAGCCCAATCAATCAAGACTGGCGCTGCTCCCAACTTCCCACGGCAAAAGCACATATGGGTCGTGGTGGGATGTCCTCGCCTGTAACTCAGATCTGAACAACTCCCCTCGCCAGAGTGCAAACTCCTCACTCAGAAGAGGGAAACTGCTCTAGTTATAAAGGACCTCAGCGCTGCCTTGTCAACATACTTTGTGGCAGAGCTGCCAGGGAGCACACTGCACCCCAGTGGCACACTGCCTGGCACTCCTCTAGACAAAGGGAGATTGCCAAACAACACAACAGGGTAAGATAAATAAGCCAGAGAGCAGAAATGTAAATTAATGTTTAAATATTCATGTTACAAGAAACTACTATTGGCAGGATATCTAAAATGTTAAATAGGGGAAAAGTCCCCATACCAACTAGCTCCTCAATGTAAGTTAAAGTTGCAACAACAGGCCAGAGAGGACAAATGTCTCTAGAGGAATCCTGACTGAAGTGCCATCTGTCATACAGCCTTCCACACATTAGTTCAAAACCAGCTTGACACCACACTGCAAGACCCAATACTAATCCTTAAGGGAACCTGTTCTGTTAAAGCTTCAAGGCAGATTCTAAAAATGAAGTTGTATTTACCACAGATGAGTTCTACTTGCTGAACTCTGTTCATGCTGTTAAGGGTGTCCATTAAAGGATCTCTCCTCTCTGTTTCTTGGTCACTGGTACCTTTATTCTCATAAGCCAAGACAGTGTCACATTCATCTGTCAGGAACTGCACTTCAAGTTCTGAATACATTTTCTGGAGAATAAAGTAAAATTTACTTATATGTTACACGAGGTCTGAGATGGAGATGCTCTCCCCAATCCTTTTTGCATTCAGTATCACAAATAATAAAGTAAATTTTGTATCCAGCATTTCAGGCATCTCTCCATCACAATTTCCAAAGCAATACTGGATTTAAGCAGCAAAGAACACAGAAACAGACGCTCATTCATGCTGTATTAATTCAGATGGATTCAGTGTGTTTCTTTATGTGGGATGGAGGCAGGGTAAGAATATGCAGAGAAAGAACACTTACACAGATTTTTTTCTACAAGCTTCTCTTGTAAAGACCCTCTGGGAGGTCCTCCCTGCCTCCCCCACGCCAGTGACCACAATGAAGAGAGGATACATACCAAGCAGTCTTCACAGGTGCACAGTTTGCTTCTCCAGTTCAGTGGCCAAAAGGTGGCAGTGTCTTTTTTCAAAAACGGCTTGCTCTGGAGTTCCTTCAGCTTGCAGCCTGGCTCCTCGCTCTTAGGAACCACCTGAATTAAAACGGGTGTTTAGTGCTCTGTACCGTCACTTCCAATACACTCCATTCTTTCCAACATGTGGTTTTCCTCATGGAAGATTCTTCTTTTGTCTCAGACATTAATTTTTCTAAACAACCTACATTACCATTTCATTCACATGAGGATTCTGATGTGGTTTTAGCAGTTTCCACTGGAAATTTCTGCAGAAATTCACTGCAATAACCATAAATGATTAAGAAATTAGAGCTGGACTATCATGCAAATGCAGCTACAAAGCATAATATCCCTATATTAGAACAAACTCAGCAAGTGCCTCAGTGTAAAGGCCAGGTGACTGACAGAAGGGATGGATCTGACCTATGGGCAAACAGACACTATGCCCCTGTCAGCCATTTCTGCAATGCTCTTCCACAGCCTATGCTGTACTCCACAGAGACCACATATTTAAAGTGTCAATGACTGAAGAGGAACATGGAGACAGACAAAGCTTTTAGCTGTTCACTGAACCTATACAGAAGGTGCGTTTTGCCTCAGCTACCATCAGTATGAAAATGAACAGGACAGAAAAGAAGGCACATTTTACCTCTGGACAGGCAGACCCAGAGCTAGTTGAAGGCTCATTAAACTGTTCCATTTGCTTTTCTTCCTTCATTTCCTGCTGTTCCACTCCACTTTCTTTTTTTATTTCTTTTTTCGGCTCTTCACTTTCCTTAACCTTCAGGAAAACCCCTTCACCTTCAACGGCGTTCACTTTGGTCAAAGGAGGAACTGGAAGACACATACCCATGTAAGTGAGAATACTGTGCCAGACAACATACTGGCTATCACAGACGTTCTTTCTGCTTTACACTGTAGTGTCAAAGAGCACTTAGATCAGCTCATACACTACAGGGTCCTGGATGTACTCTAGAGCTGCCCAAAGCCACAGTGCCCTAGGCAGACAAAGAAACCGCTCCCTCTTTCACCAGTTGTCTTCATCTCTCGGACTCCTATTCTAAAATACTCTGCTTCACAAAACCTTTGTCCCAGGAGAGGGAC
This sequence comes from Psilopsiagon aurifrons, assembly GCA_025447955.1. Lineage (NCBI taxonomy): Eukaryota > Metazoa > Chordata > Aves > Psittaciformes > Psittacidae > Psilopsiagon > Psilopsiagon aurifrons. The sequence goes on from JAOEHY010034315.1 coordinate 46,073, forward strand.
AATTTGAGACAGTTTTGTACAAAGATCCTTGTCTGTCTTGATGCCCCTTGATAGCTATTGCCAGTTCAGTAGCTGTCGCATATTTTTTGCTGACTTTGTGTCAGAGTCCTTCATTTCCTCCAGACACACACCCCAAAAAGTCCATGACAGATTAACTCCACCAATCCCTTCCTTATTTAAAACAAGCTTTTCTTTTGATGTCAATTCAAATGTGTGTCCTGTGATATAACTGGTTAGAAGCAGAAAAACTAAAACCAAAATCCCCATTCTGTACTATATTTACATTAGAGGGAAGAGAACTCCAGGTAGGCCATCCTGGAATCCTTAAAATTGCCACTGAAATTTCTGGCACATTCAGTTATCAGTTGATATAAGCAACATTTACCAGACCATGTGAAAATAGCTCTTTCCACAGAAATCAAGTCATTTACCCTTCTGATCCTGCAGAGACCACGCAGCAGACAGAGGCCTGCAGGGAACGTGTCCTGAGCACAGCCCCAGCTCTACCCAGATTAAGGTTTTACACATTCATTCCAGGTCACTTGACGGTCATTCTTTGCTGCTCAGAGCCCCTTATGCTCAGCTGTTTGCCTCAATGCTCCCCTTAGGATGACTCTTCAATTCTTTGATCCAGTTTAGAAATCAAGTTCACTAAGACAAATACTAAATCTTAGCCATCTATGTGCTACCACATCTTTGATAAAATAAATGAGTGAGCACCAAAGAAGTAAGACTTAGGAATGAGAAATACAGAACAGTCTGTGCAGTCCTGCATGTTTCACTGCTGAAGGTGACTACCTAATATATCGAGTATCATTTCTCCAACCACTTAAACAGTATTAAGTTATTAATCAACCATATATGACAAATACATGCTAATCAAATATTGGCTCAAATATCTCAAGTTTTCTTTACCTGCTAACTGTGATGCATAAGCCCAGAGGAAATGGCAGTGATTCATGCAGGCCTGGCATACCATTTCATGGAAGTCTCCACTTTCAGGGGGAACTGCACCAAGATGCTGTCGAAAAGAAACAAGCATGCAGCAGTGAAAAATTCACTTCAAATTAACACTCAATTCTAGGCTTAGAGGAAGTACAGCATGATCTGCTGTCACAGTTTCAGCACAGTCATCCGCTCCTGCTAACTCTACAACACTAGCAGTATAATTTAAAGACAAAAAGAGCTGATAAAATTCCAATGAAAAACTGAAATAAATCTGTCTTTGTCTACACCCTTCTATGCCTTCTGCATATTCAGAAATCTCAGTCCTATCTCATTTCTAAACAATATTTTTCTACACTGCCCTAACATAGGACAGGTGAAGACACTTCTTGCATACTGCACATGTGAACTCTTAAATAACTCTTTATGATTGCTTCCTTATGTGCAAGAGATTTTAAGTCTTCGTATTGGTCACGTAATGCACTTGGGAAGAATCAGGTCCCAAAGCTCTCCATAAACTGGTGAGAAATATTTAAGCAATTAAAAGTACTCAGTGGCTTTCATTTGAAAAGCATTCTTCAAGGCTCACAGTGAACAGCATAACATTCATCACACACACATTTACACAAAAGAATCCTACAGTTTAACTAGAGAACCCATAATTGAAGTCAATCATCTCTTCTTTTTTGTAATCCTTTGATCCTGCAACTTCAAACCCAGACCTTCACTCATGCCCTTCAAAGCATAAGGCTGAATCCTTAACGCTCACACAGTAAGTAGGGCACTCACTGAAGTGCTGAGCTGCTCCTGAAAGGTTTCTCCAAAGTTTGTAATCATGAACCAACAGCACAGTTTTTCCTTGCTACTTAAAGGAATTCCAGTTTAAAAAGCATTCTTTAGCATGAAGGACTGTTTGGGTAGTTGATAATAATGTGCCTCAATAAGAATCTTTTGCTCACCAACTGCACTGATTAGAATTTTCCAGTTAGAGAGACAGTTACAAAGTTGTTACCTCATTCTGCAGCAGTAACCTTCAAAGAGGTAGAACTCGTCCTGGGTTTTTTTGGACTGAAGAGGACAGCCACACAAGATTAAACTTTCAATATCCCTTTGCATAGGAAATACCCCAGAACTCCTGTAATAATCTTTTGAGAACTACAGCAAACCTTCTCAAATAAGAATAACCGTACAAACTTAACTGACACTAACTTACTTCTATGCAAATGGCAATTCTGCTACTTGTAGTTTCCTTACCCTTCCATGGAACCAGTCTTCACAGACTATGCACTGGATCATCTCATCTGGAATCTAGATGAATGGTCATATTATTAGCATTAATAGCAACTTCTAGAGTTTCTCACAAGCCTCAAGTGACAGTATTATGCAAAGCTTGCTCAAGTGAATTGCACTTCCCCCTTCACCTATCCACAGGGAGCTGCCATTAACAAGGAGCTACGTGCTTCATTAGTCACAGTTTGCTTCCCTGAAGTTCAACAGCATATATAATTTGTTGTTTAACAAGGCTGTGGAAATTCTCATTTATTATTACAAAACTTGTTTTCCTATTAGAGCAAGACATTCTCACAAAAGAGCTGATAGAAGTTAATACACTGTTGTCATCTTTCCTCCTGCAAAGAAATATGCGTTAACAGGCAGCTTAGCAAAAGAAAGATACTGATACCCATCATCTCATCAGGTTTACAGAGGAACAGCAGAGTCCTAACTTAACTGGCCACAACATAGTACAAAACAAACTGCTGTGTCAGGAAACAATTATTAATAACTTCTTTAGAAATGTTTAGCTATTTCTGAACTTCAGAGAGGTGAGTTTGTAAAATACTTTTTGTACTTATAGGACTTGCTCCTTCCTTATTCTTTAAAACACCTGATTTCTATGACTGCAAACAAAAGTGCACATGTGCAAACCAAGTGGTATACTTTAATACTTCAGATGGGCAAAAAGTGTTGTGACTATCAAAAGGGAAGCTCAAGCCAGTGCTACAGGACAGACTCTCCCTATCCCAGAAGCCTTGTCAAAGCACTGTTTCAGACATGAAGAAGCAGATTATGGTCTCTCCTAACATGTGTAATGTGTTTACTGGGCTCCTGCCACGTTTCTTAAGATGATGAGAACCCCCCCCAGTAGGGAACTCCATATAAAAGAGTCTCTACTTTGCAGAGAAGAAAGCAGAGAAAACTGCAGCATTTTCTCCAAATGATTGTTTGTCCTCCTCATCTGTATTTAAGGCATAAACATATTTTACCATTAAAAAAACCCTGATAATTACTGTATATATGATAACCAAGACCAATATGGAACATAAGATTTCTTGAAGTGGGATCTTTGCTGTAAAGCAGCTCAGCGATGACCGTTTGCACAATACTTAGCATAAATACCATCTATATATGATTACTATTGGCTTTTTTATTTCTTACCTCATCTTCAGGATCGGGATAAGGTCTCTTACAAATACAGTATAATCCATAAAAATTGTCATTATACTTATTTCCTGAATTCACCTTGCCCTTTTCCTAGAAGGAAAAAAAATCTCTCAGTAGGCAACATAGTGAAAAACAAGACTGAAAATATGCATAATCTAGAAATAAAACTGCAAACAAACATTCCTGTTGCACTTTAATTCCTAAAAGCAACAATTACATTTATGAGCTTGATGATCCAAAAAGAAAGGTATTATTGAGACACCTATGCTATACTGTGGGCAGAGGACAGGGCATGTAGGGAATACTGAAGTTCAAAAGCAAAAACAGTCTCTCCACCTTTGTAATAAATGGCAACTGTGGTGTTTGTTGAACTACTGCTAATCCAGAATGATGTAAGAGTTCTGATCACCAGCTATGCCCACCTGCTGCATTACAGCAACAGCTGTACATTTATTGTGTACCTTCCCCTCCATTTTTTTGGAACATCCAGATTGTGATCCAAACCCGACTTCACCTAATCTTACCACTGAGCTTCCACTAAATTTGTGTCCTACAAACCTTATTCTACAGGAGAGAATTATTTAAATTACAAAACATGTTGAATGAAATTCAATTACAGTTAATCCCATTTAAAAAACAAACAAATGAACAAACAAAACCCCCAGCTAACACAACTGCAGCCAGAGGGCTTCAGAACCACATGTACTTGCAGCCTAAAGCCACCACCGGCCCCTGCAGAAAGAGTATGACCATTTATGATGTCACTACAAAACGCTTTCTGCCACTACTGTGACAAAGAAAGGACAGCACTTGGCATCCGTGAAGTCAGGCAGATAAATGGGTGGACGCTGAAGGTCTCTTAATCGGTACAACTGATTTTGCACTGAACTGAAGGAGAAGGAACAATCTAATGATCCATTTCACTGACTCGAATTATAAACAGTTACATCTTAAAACTGTCACAGGTGTCCAGGTATCTCTGTAGGGATCACTGGACTATAGGCCTGTGCTGACTAGCTCCAGATCCATCCCAGTTCTTCCAGAACAAAATGGCCATACACAAAACCACTGGCCATTTCTACATTTGCACTGCTATTATCCAGGGAGCAGCGCTGTGAGCAAGCCAAGAAGCTTCCTGTTGCTGCTTTTCAGAATATTATCACCTACTTGACAAGTCCAAAATGCCCAATGAAATGAAAGCACAGAAGGCTCAATGCAGCAAGAACTACTGCATCAGTGGGCTCTGGTGACAACCGACCAAAAAAGACTACGGCACTAATGCCATCATGAATAAGGGGAGGGAACTGTCCCTTTGGCAAAAGAAGCAGCTTGAATTTCTTTAATGCAACAGCAAAATTACACCTACAAGTTTCCCCTGAAGCCAGCTTAAAGCCAGTGAGATGTATCAGTGCAGGCACCACAACACATTTCTGGCATTACGCTGACCATAGATGCAAAACCGCTGCATTCATGGATGACAACTACCAAATGTTTTATTTCCTCTCTCCTCACATTTCCCTTTGATCTCTCAATAGTTTTATCTTCTGCTGTAATACTCCCACCTTGTTTAACTTGCTGGGAAAAGCAGAGGCACTGTGTGCGTCAGTACTGGCTGAGGCAAGCCACCAACCTCCCAGTACTGTCATTTCAATTCTGTGTGTACAAAACCCGCATCTGCACTTACTGGCAGTAACTTGCACTGCAGATTTTTGAACTTGCTATTTCCACAGTCACAGCGGAAATTCCTGGAAAGAAAAGCACAGCGCTTCAGGTGGGCTTATTAGCAGAAAACACATCAGGTTTTGTGTTCATAAAGATTCCAAGCAGTTTATTAGGGACATAAAAACACTCTTGCAGTGCTTAAACAACAGCATCAGTCAGAAGCGGCCTTACCCCTCACAAGGTATTCTCAATAGATCCCTCAGCTAAGACCATCACTGACAGCAGCGCTTGGCTGGGAGGCCGCAATGGTACAGAGTTAACCCTGGGTGCTGCAACTGCCACACTTAAAAACAGGCACAAAAGTTGCTGGTGGAATACGAGCCTGAACTGCTTCATTTCCAAAACCGGGATCTATGACGGTGATTAAGCTCTTGTCTCCTACCCAGACACCTTAAGCTCTCACTTAAACAGGGCGGGTGTGCCAAGAGAAGGGGAGGGTGGGTACCTCGGTGACCTCAGTTGCCAGCGCCGCTTTGCTGGGGGCACTGTATTACGCATGAGTTGTCCTACCTTACCAAAGCGCACCACAGAGCGGAGGTGGCCCTGGTGATGTCCCCCAGCCAGCTCAGCTCAGCTCACCCCGCCCCGCGGGTGCGGAGGAGCAGGACACCGGCGGCGGTGGGCGCACACCGCCTCTCCCCTTCCCGGCCCGGAGGAGCCGGCTCGTCGGGGGCTGCCCAGGGGCGCGCGGCTAACGGGGC
>JAOEHY010034316.1:0-11984 GCA_025447955.1 Psilopsiagon aurifrons
GAGGACAGTTAAAAGCAAGGGGCTTCCTCCTAAATCTGTTGTCCCCACCCAGAACTGCTTTGCTGTCCTGCAGGGAGTTAATGAGGAAACACGTTCGCACCAGGAGCAACCAGCTGATGCACTGTCAAAGAAGATCGCTACTGGTGTTGCCAGGAAAAAGCGGTGGGTCATAGTCGTGGGGAACTCTACTTTGAAAGGTACAGAGGCGTCGATCTGTCAACCTGACCCAGTCTCAAGGGAGGCGTGCTGCCTTCCAGGGGCTCGGATCAGGGATGTTGCAGAGAAGCTGCCTGCTCTAGTCCGTCCCATTGACTGTTACCCACTTCTAGTGACCCATGCGGGTGCTACTGATATAGATAGCAGTATCCCAGAGAACATAAAGGAGGAACACAGAGCTCTGGGAGAGGTGGTCAGCGGCTCTGGAGCTCAGATTGTCTTTTCATCAATTCTCCAGGATACAGAGCAGGACCTTAAAAGGGCTAGGAGGACTGGCCAGGTTAATAAATGTTTAGAAGGATTGTGCCGTAGTCAGGGGTTTGCATACCTTGAACATGGGACTCAATTTAGTAGGCCGGGTCTACTGGGGGCTGGTGGAGCTGGTCTGACAAAGAAGGAGAAGAGTGGATTTGGTAGGAGGCTTGCCAGACTGGTCAAGAAAGCTTTAAACAAGATGTGCTGGGATATGGGGGCATCATTCCATCCCAACGTTCCCAGTCAGTTGTCAGCACCGATAATGAATGCTTGGAGCGATGTAGAGATATTCCAGCTGCTCCAGCCAATGAGCCGGCTTCAACTGGAGCTCGGCTCAGATGCCTCTATACAAATGCCCATCGCATGGAGAACAAACAAGAGGAATTAGAGATGTGTGCACATCTGGGGGGGTATGATATCATAAGCATCACAGAAACATGGTGGGATGGCTCCTATGGCTGGTGTGTTGGAATAGAAGGTTACAGGCTCTTTAGGAATGACAGGCCTGGTAGGCGGGCAGGGGGAGTTGCTATTTATGTTAGGGATACGCTGGAGAGTATGGAACTCTGTCTGGGGACAGGTGAGCATTAGACAGAGACTTTGTGGGTCAGAGTTAAAGGGAGAACAGCGATGGGAGACATTATTGTGGGGATCTGTTACAGAGTGCCTCATCAAGAGGACTCTGTGGGTGAAGCGCTCTACAGACAGATAGGAACAGCCTCACACTCGCAGGCCCTTATCCTCCTGGGGGACTTCAACAGCCCTAATATCTGTTGGAGGGATGGTATGGCCCGGCACAAGCAATCCAGGAAGCTCCTTGATTGTGTGGAAGACAACTTCCTTCTGCAAGTAATAGCGGAGCCGACAAGGAGAGGTGCTATGCTTGACCTCGTCCTCACCAACAGGGCTGGTTGGAAATGTGACGCTCCAGGACAGCCTTGATTGCAGCGATCATTAGATGACTGAATTCGAGATCCTCAGGACAGTGAGAAGAGTGTGCAGCAAGCTCATTGCCCTGGACTTCAAGAGAGCAGACTTTGGCCTCTTCAGGAACCTGCTCAGTAGGGTTCCATGGATATAGCAGTAGAGGGCAGGGAGGCCCAAGGGTGTCAGTTGATATTCAAGGATCACCTGCTGCAAGCTCAGGAGCTATGTGTCCCAACTAGAAGGAAGTGCATCAGGAGGGCCAGGAGACCTCCTTGGATGGATAAGGAGCTGCTGAGGAAAATACAAAGGAAAAAAGAAGCTTATAAAAGGCAGCCCAGGAAGAATACAGGGACCAGGTTAGGAAAGCCAAGGCCCACTTAGAATTAAACTTGGCTAGGGATGTTAACGATAACAGTAAGGGATTCTACAGGTACGAAGCGAATAAAAGGCAGACTAGGGACAATGTGGGCCCCCTCCGGAAACTATCAGGAGAACTGGCTACCCTGGATATGGAGAAGGCTGAGGTTCTTAATGACTTCTTTGCTTCAGTCTTTACCGGCAAATGCTCTGACCACACCACCCAGGTCTTGGAAGGCAGATGCAGGGACTGTGAGAATTACGACCCTAGGCCCTCTCCTGTAGGAGAGGATCTGGTTCAAGACAATCTTAGGAACCTGAACGTATACAAGTCCATGGGACCTAATGAAATCCCTCCGCGGGTCCTGAAGGAGCTGCAAATGAAGTTGCTAAGCCACTGTCCATCGTAATTGAAAAATCATGGCAGTCAGGTGAAGTTCCTGATGACTGGAAAAAGGGAAATATAACCCCCATTTTCAGGAAGGGGAAAATGGCTGAGCCGGGAACTACAGAGCAGTCAGCCTCACCTCTGTGCCTGGTAAAATCTTGGAGCAGATCCTCCTGGAAGGCATGCTGAGGAACATGAAAAACAACAAGGTGCTTGGTGACAGCCAGCATGGCTTCACTAAGGGGAAATGCTGCCTGACCAATCTGATGGCCTTCTATGATGAGGCTATGGAACTGATGGACAAGAGTAGAGCAGTTGATGTCATCTACCTGGACTTGTGCAAAGTGTTCAACACTGTCTCACATGAGATCCTTGTCTCAAAATTGGAGAGACATCAATTTGATAGGTGGACCACTTGGTGGATGAACTGGCTGGATGGCTGTACGCCAAGAGTTGTGGTCAATGGCTCAATGTCCAGCTGAAGGCCAGTAATGAGTGGTCTCCGTCAGGGATCAGTTTTGAGACTGGTCTTGTTTAACATCTGTGTTGATGACATGATCAGTGGGATTGAGTGTGCCCTCAGCAAGTTTGACGATGAGGCACTGGAATGGGTTGCCCAGGGAAGTGGTGAATGCTCCATCACTGGTGGTGTTCAAGGCCAGGTTGGACAGAGCCTTGGGTGGCATGGTTTAGTGGGAGGTGTCCCTGCCCGTGGCAGGCAGGTTGGAACTTGATGATCTTAAGGTCCTTTCCAACCCTAACTATTCTATGATTCAATGATTCTAAAGGAAAGACAAAAAGAAAGAACTTTTGGAAGGCAGTGGGTGACTTTCAAGATACTAGCTGTTGAACAAATATGCTTTCACTGTAAATAGACATATTACAACCTTTAAAAAATTCTTAATTGGGTTTTGAACCATGATCTGACCATATAAAAAGAGCCCTGAATTTGAAAGAGCAATTTACAGTGTGAACAGGAGTTTGCTACAATGAAAACAATTTGGTTTTCACAGAGGTCTTCATCGTAACTGCTTTCAGCAGAGACTGGTGGTTTTGGGGCATTAATTAGAAGTGAAAGTGAGCAAGATGTAATGTGTGACCCTTTGAGTCAGCTCAGCTAAATCACTGAAATAGAGAAGTCTGAGAACTAGAGGAGTGTGAGGCACTTGAAAAACCTTTGCCTACTCCTGGATAGAAAAGCCAAAAATAGTATCTTCGTCATGCTACTGCACCACTGATGTAAGGAAACAGTTTGTGACTCAAGTTTTTGGTGAGGGTGTTTCACTAATGGCTAAGGCCAGTGGCAAAATACATTTTGAGGATTGGGCTTTCAAAACTACATCCCCCATTTGTCTCCCTACAAGAAGTATATTTCAGTGTTTATATTACACCTGGGAATTATCAGAGCAATAGGCAACATGGATGTCAGACAGAGTAAGAAGATGTTGTCTTTGGAGACTGACCTTACCCTAATCTCCCCCAGAAGAAAGAAAACATCCCAACAAATGGTCTTTGCCCAGGGCTTCGCTCCCAAGTTGCAGGTGATGCCCACTCTGAAGGACCCTGTCAAGTAAAGAAAACCCACTGTCAGAATACAAGAGTTGGCAGGCAGCTTTCTCCCCAGGTCTGTCATCTGCCCAGCAAAGTTTGTAGTAATTGCAAACCATGTTTTTGGAAGGGTTTCTTCTATTTTGCTTGTCATAACTCTAACATGTTAAGTGAGGACAAAGAGCAGGACAAACATGATGTATACCCTTAAGATAAATCACTGTCTAATTTTTCTCTGTCTACAAAGCACTGGCAACAATCCCAAATTCTCAGCAGATGATACATTCACAACACTTCCTCCCATATCCTAAACCCCAACACGTCTGTCAACCTTGCAGCAATTGCAATGCTAGGTTAAGTTAAAAGAAGGAATCTAGGACTGTGAGGCATGAACGAATGACAAACTGAAGAAATTTGGATTTGGATAATATGCCAAGCACTCGAAAATCAAAATAAAATTAATTTCTATGTCTTCATAACTTCCAATAACAGCCTCACTACGGCTCAGTGGGCTGGCTGAAAACCCACTGCTGCCACCCGCTGTTACTATGCCGGCATTGGCCTCAGTTTGACGAGAGCAAGCTCTGGACTTTGCATACAGCTCTAGTAGTTTCAAGGTAGGTGTTCATGACTTCCAGCAGGAAAGAAGAGAGGAAAAGATGACACGTGTACATATTTAATGTATATTATTCCAGCTAACTAAAGCATAGTGCTGTGATAGTCTTAATCACAGGAAATGGGAACTAACTGAAGTTGTTCAGCTGTTGCCGAGAGGGTATCAGTAGATAGACTATGTTGTTTAGTTGGGAATCACAAACAAGTACGTTTAATACCCATTAAATGAATGGGGATAAAATGACTAACAACAGCATACCTTTTCTCATTTAGATGACCTGCTTTCTTTCAAGTTTTGTTCATGGATTTTCTTCAGTAGTGTTGCTTTGCTAAGCAAAACCTAATGCATTTGTTACAGCCCAGTGAATGAGCTGCAGGTTATAAGGCAGACTGAGAAGAAAAACATACATCCATTGTGATTTTCTAGGTGATCAGTAATATTCAGGAGCCTAACTTGCCTTGCACTCCAAATTGATTGTTTTACCCAAGATAATTAAAACCTACATTCTCTGAGTGCAGCAGCTGCTTGTGAATGTCAATGTTTTGGCCAGAAGCCTTTTCTCAAGACAATTCACAATGCAATTTCTGTTAATATGCTGTCCTGTGGGGAGCATGTTGTGATTGAGAGACTTCTGCTCATCAGACCATCTTCATTATTACCAGTTTTGCACTGAGTTATTCTTCTGTGACAGGTTTGGTTTCATTTTGTTTAGAGGAAACTGAGCTAAACATTGGTTTTTATCACATCCCCTTGAGAAGGAGCAATGTAGAAATGCAGAAACACAGAGGAGAAATTCAGCTATGTAGAGCTTACCAGGCTTTTCTTGAATGAAATAATAGAACTGTTTGATTGCTAGAACATGGGGCAGGTTGCAACAGAAACCTCCATCATCCTTAGAAAAGGCACAGGCTGCAGACTGTGAAAGAAACAATTAAAAAACTAAGAGCAAAATAACTCAGACTGTGTAAGATACCTGCAGTTCCAGGTCTGCCACCACATTTGACAGAACGACAGCCAGAACAGGAAACAGCTTGGGTGAGATTTCCCCAGCAGGCTAAACCAAACTGCTGCTTTCCAGCCTTTCCACTGGTCAGCGAGTCTGCTTTCCTTGCACTGGCCTCAGTGGCTGGTCCATCCTCTGGTGAGTTCACTGGGATGGCAAAAACCCACTCACTGCTTTACTGTGTTACATTTAGCAAGTTGCACTGGCTCACAAAATAGCGAGATGAGCCGTGCAGCTTGCTGGAGGAAAGGAAGGAGAGTGGGAAGATCAAAGGCAGGGGGAAAGTACCACTGCTGCAATAACTCTAAGCATGCCATGTGTCACTATCAGTGCTTACCAGATATGTTAATTGTTAGCTAGAATTTTGGAGGCTGTCCAAAGATGTCTTTATTAAGCACCGACAAGACTTTCCTTCTGTGAAGAAATTTACAGTAGAGTATGCTGTCAATACAAACTCACGTTTCGCACTGGAACCTGAGCAGAGATTGACAGCCACATAGAAGAAATGACAACATTTTCACTGACACTAGTGTGATAGGAGGTGATTATCAGCTCTCATAGTAAGGAGTGTGTTTAATTTTTCAGGAGTTATTTTGACCTTACCAGCTAAGAAATTACTCAAGAAAGAGATCTACTTATGAAAGCTTACATAAACATACCACCCTTCAGTTCCTGTATCACAAGAGGGCACTTCCAACTGCACATTCTGCTCCTCTCCTGTCAAAGAGAGGGGAAGGAAAACCTGCACGGATAGGAGTCCTCTTGTGGTACCGTGATGTTGTAGAGAGGACAGTGATATGAGAACACAAAAAACAAGCCACCTGGAGGAGCTGAGCAAGGAACTGATGTCACGAAATCCTACAAAATGTCTAAGATTACAATATGTGAATTTGACCTTTTTTAAGCTGTTGACTAGTAATTCAAATCATCAACTCTTTGAGGCACAGAATCATAGAATGGCTCATGCTAGACAGATACCTGGACTTGTCTGCTCCAACACACTCCCCACAGCGGGGCTAATACTGAGCCTGATTTCCTAGGGCAGTGATAGTTATGACGGGGCGAAACAAAGGAGAAGCCCTAGGAAAAGAGATACTGATAAGGAAAGGTCACAGATAATTTATAACGCCAGTATCCAGGTCACCAGAGCTCTGTCTAGTCAGTACCTGGACATGGATATACAAAGAGGACCCTAGGTTATTCAAGAGCCCTCATACATGTCCTAGTAGCCTAATAGAAGGGACAGTTTCAATAATGTTTGAAAAGGAAGGTGACCTTTCTCCCTTCTTCGTCTTATAGAGTAGCCAACCCTGACACCAAAACCATTAATGCAAATAATTGGAGTTTAAACAATGGTCTGCAACTGGTTAATTAGAGCTCCCATATACCAAAGCAGCTCTTCAGAAGTGGCTAAGGCTTAGTGTTCCTCTTAAGCTTTAAATTAAAAGCAAGTCAAGTCTTCCCTTATGCTCTCCCTCCTCCCACAACCCTGAAAAGCTAATGTTCTTTGGTATTTCTATAGAGAAGGGAACTTCAAAGCAACATGAATACAGCATGCGGGCAAGTGAATAGACATATGCACAATAGAAAATGAGAGCACGGAGAACACAGAGATGGGTTTATATGCAAAGAATGGCCAGAAAAGACATCTTTAAAAGTAAATGTAGATTGTAGAATATGGGTCAATTATCATGTAAGAATAAACTGTTATGTGGGAATGCTATTCATAAATATCAAAATGTTCTATAAAGAAGTATTTATTGCCAGTTCCACATTTTGTTTTAAATAGGAGGTAAAACAGACCAGACCTATATGCTTTTCCTGAGGCCCCAGTGACTAGTGCTAGCAGAATGTGAATTTTGAAATCTGAGCACTTGAATGACTGAAGGAAATCTCCTGGAAAACTCCCTTACTTCAACCAACTCTGCAAGGGTAGATCCTGGAGTTAACAAGTTCTGGTTCTTTCCCTGTTTCATGTCCCAGCCTTCATTTATTTTGCAAGCCCTTTAGTTACACTGTTTTCATAGAAGCCTTTGCTCTTCTAAAATAAAATGAGAAGCTAGTACTTCATGGCAAGTTATCCCTATCAGAGAAGGAAAATCAACAGCTTATTTAAGCTCGTATTATTTAATTCTAATGTTATGAGTGAACTTCTATTGAATTATAGTAGATCTCTGTGAAGATAGAAAAAATTAATTAGCAATGAAGGAGCAAATAAAGTGTTAGCAGGGCTTGAGCACAAGCAGTAACCTCCTCTTAAATATCCGTTAGCTACTGCTTCGTTGATAATAAATTATGACAGACTATGTAAGAACTACTTGAACATCAAATGATATTATGAGGGATGAACAGGTAAGAAGCAGAAAATTAATTCATACTAGCAAGAGACAAAGCCTTTATAAGAAAAAAACAATTCAGAAGACATTTGAAATCAGTTTTTACTGTATTATCTTCATGATCAATCAAAATGCAAAAGGACAAAATGTGCCATTCTGTGCTAAGCATGGGCATGTCAGAGGTGATCAGCAGTAATTCAAGGATCCTTCGGTGAGCCATTCAAAAAGACAGAATGTCAGATACATCCAAAACCAGTATCAAGATGAGGAGAGAAAACCCTTTGGACTAAAAATCATAACCTAATAGACCACCACATTTGCATTACAGGAGAAATAACAACCATGACAGGATCCCTGACTGGCTGGTCTATGAATATTAAGCATCTCTAAGCTTTACCTTCTGAATATCTGGTTTTTAAAGAATTCTAAGGCACAAAAGTCTACGTAACATTTTGATTCACCAGTAGAGGCCACCATACACTTCATAAAACTATCAGACCAGCTCGATCAATCGCTAATTTAAATGCTGGGTGATTGCTCCGGGCTGGGTACCGCCAGGGCCAAGTTTCTGCTGTGATACTGCAGCAGAAATGTCTGCTTCTTCAGAGGCTACTTTTTCCTTGGGTATTTTTTCTTTACATTATCTTTTTTCCCCTACAACCCAGAATTCTAGCCCATACCAGATCATACACATTCTCAAGATCCTGTCTTTGCTATCCGTTGTATCTGTCAGATAGTTCCTAGAATGTTTTCAGTAGTTTTCCTTGGCTTACAAAACCACTGTGGGTGCAATACGGCAAGGCTTGTCTACATGGCATACTGATGTTCAGTGAGAATGATGGCAGCGCTTTCACTTCAGACAGTGCTGCACAACAAAAAACCAAGATCAAAACTACGGTTCATCTGCCTCACTCAGCCAGGGCACAAGAAGGGGTTTTAAGGCCCAATGTCAGAAAACTCAGTTTTCCATTTATGTTCATCATACAGCCTCCTAAGAGATACTCACCCTGTTTCTTGATACATAAATAAAACAATTTTTTCCAAATGTACACACAGGCTGTAAGTCATATTTGCACTACTTTCATCCATACATACTACAGATTATTTCCACGCTTATTTCCAGAGATATGTCTGCACCTGCAGAAAGACTTTTCCTTCAGGGTTTACACTGGTACTAAATAAAGAAACATTAAAGGAAAGGAAATAGCACTTCCAGGACAAATACGATATTTTATATTTTCACTCCAGTTGAATTCCAGGCCTTGAACTGCAGTCAAGCAACCAGGTAACAAACACATGGAAAAGAGAGATTTCTTCTGCTGTCTCTTAAATCCATCTGTATTGGGCTCTTGTCTAAATCCAGGGCATATTTGGGATTTCTTCCTGACAAATATTGCACTGCTACCGTACTCAGCTATCTCTGCTGAGTGCAAAATGTAAATATGCAGATGTGTCCAAACGTCCAGTAGACAGTGAGACAGGGCTCTTCATTGATTAAAAGGTGCTGTCAGGATTCCAGTAGCTTTGAGAGACTTTCTGCAATCTGTTAAAATGCTCTTTCAAGAGGAAGGTATAAGTATCCAGTTATTTGAAGTACACAATATATATAAAAATATGCAAGCAGTTCTGCAAAGAGCAAAGTATGTCAATGATACTGAAATGCCAGACAGGTCAAGAACTGAAAGGGAAAAGGATTAACAATGAGTGATAAAGATATCTGACAGTTCATTAATGCTACTTATGAATAGAATTATTCTGAAGGTGAAGCTAAAACCATTCTATAACGTACATCCCCATAGTGAAATGAGGAAAATGCATCAGGTATTAGCCTTCCTGAGCAGATGTACAAAACATGGGGAATGCCATTTCTATAGGCAAAGAGCAGCATTATGCAGTCTGATTCAGAATGTCATTTCATTTATGCTTTGAGAAAAATACAAAACAGGAAGAATAAATAAGGATTTTAAAAGCTTATTTTGATTTTACTTTAACATTTATAACTCACTTGGTTACCATGTATCACACATACCTACATAAAAGTGAATGGGCCTGGAGTCTGAAAGCAAATATGTATGTGGGGGTTTTTCACTCTCTGTGTTCAACAAATATTATCTGCTTTCAGAAAGCAGAAAGGGCTGAGAGACTTCAGCCTCTAAAAACAAATCTTTAAACAATCTGTGACAATTTCCGAGAATTAGCTCTGCGAAATAGTGATTGCTGTGCTTAAATCACCTGTACCTTAATTTCAAGTATATTTACACTTCTCTGTTAGCGTGAATGCATATGTGTATAGGTACAACTGATTGTATTCAAGAACCAAATCAACATAGCTAAGTATAACAGTATAAGGAACTTCTGTGAATGCTGAATAAGAGATTGATCAAATACATAAAATATAGTCATATGCTTTTCTTAAAGCTAGGAAAAACTATTTTCAGAGCAGTTCTGCTATTTTTTGTATAATTTTTTTTTTTTAATCCCTATTCTTAATTGAAGATCATACCAGACCTCCTTCCTCTCACCAGAAGCCAGTTGATTCTAATTTCTACTCTGAATCCTATCTCTGGGAAACTGCCAAAATCCTCTGCTAGCTTAAATAACTTTTTGTTCTTCTCAGTGTACTTCAATGGTGCAAGAATAGTGATATCCCTTCTCAGCCTTGTGTATATCTGACATGGTCCCCTTGCAAAACAGGGTCATGTAAAATATATTCTAGACCTTAGATCATGCTGACAGCTTTTTTCTTAACAAGTTCCAGTTTTCCCACTTCACATAGGAAACCATCGCTGTATACAGCTTTTTAGATGAACTATGCCATTGTCTTGCACAGCATCATTTCTTGTAATTCTCTTTTCCAGAAATAATGTGCCCAATACACATGTCTTAGGCAAGTGTTCTTTGCAGGCCTATCTCCCCATATGCTCCTGATCTGCCATCTCTGATAAGAATTTCAGCTTAGATGTTGCAAGGATGCATTCCTTACTGTTATTTATGATCTCATTTCTCTTTAGTTCTCAAGGACTTTTGCTTTTGTGCGTATGATTTTGGTCACCCCACTGCTTATGCAAGCTCCTCACTGCATTATATTATCCACACATGTACTCACTACCAGCACATTTATCTTTTCCTGCTTTGAGATCCTAAAATATAACTTTGAGGTAGACCACAAATAACTTCTTTGTGATAATTTCCCTTCCAGAGTGCCTACCAGTGTAAATGCAGAAATTAAAAAGCTATCACACGTTTAGTTACCATAATGGCTGTTTCTGTACAGACAGTATGTCACCACGTCAATATCAGGATGAAAGGATCTTGATAACTACTTAAATTAAAAGAACAATTAAGAAACTTCTAAATAGCTGGCAACGACATCAGCTGAAAAGAGCATTCAACCCTTCCTCCTTCTCAGCACCTCATTTAGGCTTAAACTTTCATTGGGCTTGACAAAAATCAAAGATAAGTCAAGGTATTTGGTACTTGATTTCTATAATAAAACAATATAGCAGAAAAAATACCACCCTTGTACTCTTCTAAAATCAAATTCTAGCATGTGAGGATGCAGAAGTTTCAGGGATTTGGGAAGGAGAGAAACGTAAACAAGCACACTGTGTATCTCAGCAAAGCCAACTGTACATTTTAATAAATCATTAGCAAAGTCTGCAACACCCCTGGTCCTTTATGACTTGAGTTTAAAGGCCATTTTAATTCAGCTCCATAAAACCAAGGGAGATAAGAGATTCTGAAAGAGGTAAAAAAGCAGTACTAAAAATGTTAGTATGTGTTGCTTAACTGTAAAAAATGCATCTGAGTGCTAGTGCTGATCTGTCCTGCTGCTGGATGCAGCTATGACTTGTATCTATGAAAACAGAGGAGCAGAGAGGGAGGTCAGGAAGGCCCAGCAAGCCAGCTCAATGCCAAATATTTTTACATCCTGCCTGCTGGAGTTCTCTATTACCCCATTCTGAGAAACTCAGTTGCTGGGTGTCTGACTATTGGCGGAATGCTTGGGTTACTTAGGCAGAACAGACAGTCTTGTGCCTCAGAGACTACAGAGAAGACCTCAAATTGCCACCAAGGGTGGTGTCCTGGGTTCAGCTGTAGCAGTCATTTTTCTCCTTCTTAGTAGCTGGTGCAGTGCTGTCTTTTTGACTTTAGCCTGAGACCAATGCTGTTAATACACCAATGTTTTCATTTGCTAAGTAATGTTTACTCCTATCAAGGACTTTTCAGTCTCATGTTCTGCCAGGGAGGAAAGGCATGGGAAGCTGGGAGGAAACAAGAGACAGGACACCTGACCCAAACTAGCCAAAGAGGTATTCCATACCATAGCACGTCATG
>JAOEHY010034317.1:0-24252 GCA_025447955.1 Psilopsiagon aurifrons
TTATACCTTAGTTACTAAAGTGTTCTTATCTCAACCTGTGGGAGTTGCATTCTTTCGATTCTCCTTCCCATCCCTCCCAGAGCAGAGGGAAGAAAAAAAGGGGGAGTGAACAAACTGCGTGGCTGATTTATGGCTTAAACCACGACATTCTCCCTGTCCTTTTTCAACCATTTTCTTGCTTCTTGTACAACACTGAGTGCTCCTGCAACTGGATAATACCTTACATTGCCACTTTTACACAGGAAAGTAGTTGCTGTTGTGTTCTCCCATCCTTGCTGCCCTTAAAAATGAGGTGATGCTCACATCTTTGGTGGCACACAGGTTCGTGCTGCCTTCCTTTCTCTCTCCTGCCTCTGCCTGCCTGCCGTTGTTCATCACGCTTGTGACAGGCCATGGTAACATCACGCTGCTTTTCCCCATTCCTTTAGATCACATTCCTGCCTGTGTCTCCTTGGTGCACTTGGTTGAACAGCATTAAAAGCTGTTCAGGTCCATAGGAAGAAGGAAACTGTAAGGGACCTTTACAGGATCCTCTCTTAGGGTAAAGGCTATAACCTTTATATATAAAGGTTATAATACAGAAACTAGGGGCAAATGTAAGCATTCGATGATTTCAAAAGAGCAGACTGGAAGTGTGAATGAAGCTATGGTTGGGATGCCCCCGTGATCAAAGCCAAATGGTGTTACCTGATTTATGGTTCCCAGGTGAGACTCACTCTTGCCTGATTCAGCCCCAGTGACAGAGAAATGATGGGTGCTCCTGGTGTAGAATCAAATAAATCATAATGTTTTACCCAACCCTTTTTCCCTTAGGTAGTTCAGACCCTGCTGTGACACTGTGAGTGAATTGTGATTGCATGCTTGGTCCCAAAATCAATTGTATGGGAAGCAGAAGGGGTGGGGAAGGAAGAGAGAAAAAACAAGTCAGTGTAATTTATTGCAACTTACTGCAATGCATCAGAGTAATTCTTTCTGCCAGTGTGAAAGGGTCCTTGTGGACTTTACAAATGGGAGAAAACTGGGAAGGTGGAAAGAGAGCAGTCTAGAAATTTGTTCTGGGCTATAACAAATCACCTTGTTAGGTCTGAAAGCCCTAACACGCGGCAAAGAATTTGCTTTACTGGGGGCTTGTGAAACCCACTGCCCTTCAAGCCTGTTGCAGACAGGGTGCAGGGCCCTGGCAGTGGCCTGGGTTGGTGCCTGGTTAACCAACACTAAAACAGCTCTAGCCCTGGATGCTCAGGGAGGGAAACTGATTGCACCCTCAGCTGCACAGGGGTGTGCTTGCAGCCGCTGTAGTTCATCCAGATGGGTCATGGAAAGCCAGCAGCTAAAACCTAGATCCTCTTCTCCAAGGCATATCTGCTGTGTGGAAAAGCAGTGCTAGAGCTGGCAGCCTCACAGGGCTGAATTAATATCAACATCAATGAGGGAGCATATCTGCAGGCTGAGTGAGCCTTGCAGGTCCTGAGCACACTTGCTTGTGTCATCATTGTTAACCCTGACACCTGCGAACATCCTTTTGGGCAGCAGCAGGTTGTCCTGGTTTCAGCTGGGATAGAGTTAATTTTCTTCCCAGCAGCTGGGGCAGTGCTGTGTTTTGGCTTGAGTCTGAGAACAGCACTGATTGATAACACACTGATGATTTAGTTGCTGCTCAGTAGCACTTACCCTAATCAAGGGCTTTTTGATCTCATGCTCTGCCAGTGTGGAGTGGCGCAAAAAGTCAGGAGGGAGCAGAGACAGGACACCTGACCCAAACTAGCCAAAGGGGTATTCCATACCACAGCATGTCATGCCCAGTATAGAAACTGGGGGGGAGTTATCCAGAAAGGATTGATCACCGCTCAGGTAAGGCTAGGTATTAGTCAGTGGGTGGTGAGTAATTGTTGTCCATCACTGCTCTTTGTTAGAGTTTTTTCCTTTTCTCTTTTAATATTATATATCTCTTCTTGTTATTTATATTATTATTAGTATTAGTAGTATTATACTCTAGTTATTAAAATGTTCTTATCTTAACCCATGGGGTTTACATTCCTTTGATTCTCCTCCCCATCTTGCCCTGAGGGGAAGGAGAGGTACAAGAGAGCAGCTGCGTGGTGCTGAGTTACAGGCTAACTGTGTTAGCAAGATTTTGGCCTATTTGCTTCCATTGGGTTGCCTACTGCCAGGGACAACCCCGTTTTAAGTTGCCATAGTGCTTCAGCTGTGGTCAGAACTGTGAGCCTGTGTCTGGTAGTAACTCTCAGGGCACCTTATCCCAGTGTCCAGGTTTCTACATCATGGCACACAGGTTCACCATTTTCACTGCTCCCTGCACAGAGGACTTCCAGAGAGCAGCTCTTACACAACGCGTTGTTTGCTGTGAGGTCTGGTGGCTGCAGCAGGGTAGATGGTGACCATGGCACCAGCAGGAAGTTTCTTACAGCTGGTCTTGGTGGACCACCAGAATAACCAGCCACAAACCAGGAGCGTGCCTTAACTTGAGAAATGCTTGCCTAGGGAAGGAAGCTGGTAGCCAGACTAGCGCGTGTGAGGAGGCTTCCAGAAACCATGCTCTCTCCTTCCTTCCTTAGCCATCAAAGGGACTCCTCTCTCCTCTTTCAAAAAGAAAAATCCAACTTACTAAGTCTTATAGTTTGAATCCTTGTCCTTTAAGGCTTCTTTCAAAGCAGTAGTAAATATTCCTCCACAAATCCCTTTTACACACAAAAGTAGCACTTTCATGTTGTTTTTTATCCAGCTGAATAAACATGTGCAGGCATCTGGAAATGAAGAAAGGCCAGTAACAGTCACCTGCCTACCACATCCTGCCAAGAAACAACTGAAGGATTTGGAGATTAACAGGCTTACCCAGCACAACTGTGCAAAGGGAAATCCTGTCTCATTGACTCCTGAGCCTTAGTGTTTGATAGGATTTAAAATGCATCTTTACTATAGCCCTATAAATCAGTCAAGCAGCTAAACCCCTCATTTCTACTCTTCTCTTCACCGTACCCTGCTATGACACTTAGCAATTTGAAACTGCTGTATCTATGCGGTTCTTTGCCTCATCTTAGTAACCAAACTATCGCTAATAAGAGGGTACAGGAACCCTTCTTCCAGCTAGTGAAGCTTCCCCTCCTAACACTCCTGGGAAAAAGGTGTCAGAAAAACCTGACCTCCCTAGGTGACCTGGCACTGAAATGATGAGTTTTCAGCATCGATGAGCTTCTCGCCTATCGGAACAAAAAGGAGTAGCTGAAACTCTTCAGGACCTTCAGGGTTCTCAGACAGAAGCTGAGGTGTGCTGGTCACAGCTTGTGGACATTCAGTGTTTATTCTGCTTTGTGCTTAAGGATACTAACTGGAGACATCATACAAAAAGCTGTGTGTTGCATAAGGGAGTAGCACAAAGGCTACTTCGTGCTTCTAGATCAGGCAGTGTTCAAGGCCAGGTTGGACGGGGCTTGGAGCAACCTGGTCTAGTGGAAGGTGTCCTTGCCCATGGCAGGTGATTGGAGATGGATGAGCTTTAAGGTGCCTTCCAACCTAAACAATCCTGTGATTCTATTCCACAGCAGTCAGCTCCAAAAGCAAAGCATCTGCCTGTCTCTCACACAAGTAACATGACTTCCCATGGACACTGACAGATGTGCAAGCAACAGATGAAGAGTAATTCTTTAGCGCACACGCAGCATGGGACCAAGCTACAAATCTTGGTAGGTGATGACAGGGGTATCAGTCAGAAGTCAGTTCACAGAGGGCTGCAGATTTATCCGGGTATCAGAACTATGAAGCTTGTCCTCAGTGTGTCATTATAAAATTCAGCGATCTCTGTGGGCACATGCAGAGATGCAGAGATGTGATTGGAACTGCGCAGAGCACAAAGACTTGAAACATTTGCCTGTCTGCTTTAAGGCATGGTGAGGTTGTTTCATCAGCAAGCAGAGATAAAGGACAAACTCCCCTTCTTGCTCAGTTGATAGTTGTTTTTTTTTAAATTGAATAGCACAGCAATTTGGTGTTTTGAAATGACTGGAGCTGCAAGGAGATCCTAGTTGTTCCTTAGGGATGAAAGAGATGACTAAACGTATTAACACACCCCTGGCCCACAGAGTCCTTAAATGTGGTTACAAGAGGGACATTGAGATGATAAAGCAGGTCCAGAGAAGGGCAATGAAGCTGGTGAAGGGCCTAGAGCACAAACGTGATGGGGAATGGCTGAGGGACCTGGGGGAGTTTAGTCTGGAGAAGAGAAGGCTCAGAGAGGACCTTATCGCTTTCTGCAACTGCCTGACAGGAGGATGGAGCTAGGAGGCAGCTGGTCGCTGCTCGCAGGTAACAAGTGATAGGACAAGAAGAAGCAGCCTCAAGCTGCACCCAGGGAGGTTTAGGCTGGAGATGAGGAACAGTTCTGTCACTGAGAGGGTGCTCAGGCATTGCAACAGGCTGCCCAGGGCAGTGGTGGAGTCACCATCCCTGCAAGTGTTCACACGTTGTGTAGACGAGGCCCTCAGTGACGTGGGTTAGTGGTGGCCTTGGCAGTGCTGAGTAGCGGTTGGACTGGATGAGCTTGAAGGGCTTTTCCAACCTTGCTGATTCTGTGATTCTGAGATTCCGAGGAAATGTCACAAGTACACTGCTATCATTACCTCGTTATCATTATCCCTAGGCATCTGCTTGTGGGCATGGCAAAACCAGGTTATGGCATGAGATGCACCTTTGATCTGACCTACCCTGGGCTCCATCACCCAAAGGCCGAAGGCAGTTTTTGAGCTTGAGTTAACAAACCCGTGGGTTGTTAGAGATGAGATTCCCTCTCCCCTCAAATCCCCAAGCAGATCCTATTCCCTTGTGACCAGTCTCATGAGCAATATCAGTCATTATTCAAATGCATGTGGTATACCTTGGGCAGGGATGGGTACGCTCCATTCAAGCAGGCTGGATGTATACAGAGTGTATGGGGAAAAAGGTGCATGATGGCAGCCTGTGGCACACTGGCTCTTGCTCTGAAGACACCTAAAGCTTTCCCCCATTAAAATGACACCAGTTGATGTGCAACGGCAGCATTAGTCTGAATTTTTACTATTAATAAATTCTATCAAATCCTCTTTTAAGGTTTTCCAGCCAGTAGCACTATCAGTTGACCACTTCTGGTTCCAAACAACACTGGGTCCAAATTACTCAGGAAAACAGACTCACCTGTGCCAGAGCAATGTACACAGCAATGTGAGGAGCACTCTGCATGTCATCTCAGGCTCTTACACACAGCTTTGGAGAGCTTGTTTTTGTTAAGTGAAGATTTCAGATATCCAACAGCAACTGTATGCGCACACAAAAAAACAGTACTCATCTGGCAAGGCTCTTTTAATGTTGTACTTTTACCAAACCACAGTACATACTTCAAATAAGGCCTAACAGATTATACTCTATAAATTTACAAACAGTTTATTCTCCTTAAAGAGATCATATAACTTTTATCAGTCTTGTGTAGTTCAATGAATTATATGTTTATTCAAGCATAACATAGCAAATGTAGCCATAAATCTGTAGACTAAATGTCTATAACAGAGGAATCTCAGATACACTATACTTTCAGTTTAGGATTTTGTTTTGTTTTAATATACACATTTTTGTTTAAATAGGGTAACCATCATATCCTGGTTATACTTCCCATGGGAAAATTGTGCTCAAGAAAGAAACCTATGGACTAGAATAATTGCCAACAGATGACATCTTGGTTCACCTGCCACAAAATTATGCCAGCTTTGTAGGCACATAACCCTGGGATTGGCTTGCAACCTGGTTAGGAAGGGACAAGAGACTGGTTTCACTTTCCTAAGAGCTAATAGCCCTGGTCCTTTCCTGGGTAGACCACTCCACAGTAGCAGGAATGAGATGGATAAGAAAGCACAGCTGCATTTCTACCTCTAACCAAGAGCCCAGGTTATCGAGAGCTGGCTGGCTGGTGCAGATGTGTTACTCAGACATGGCATACAGAGAGCATTTGAAACAAAAAAGGAGTAAAATAACCTGCCTCAGTAAGCACTTTTGACAATCTTACTACTGCTGTGTTTATGAATCTTCTTAATTCTTATTCCTGTCCTAGTCTCTCCTGACCCCTTTTCCTGCTCATGAGGCTATACCCATAGCCCAGCCATTGCTAGCTTGCCAAGCAATGCTAGAGAAATAGGAGCACTTCACTATAATGTGAAAACCCCACCAGCTTGCTGAAGAAACTGTCTTGAGGCCCGCACACTGATCAACATCACGGGCCATACAAGGCAGGTGTTTCTGAAGAGTTGTATGGCACCAATAGCTTTAATCTGTCTCAAAGACTGGGATTTATATAAGTTCCTGCTTGAGCCCAATATGTCCCTGCCAGAGAACCAATGAGGAAAGAAAAATAAAACCAAACTAAAAGTCACTGAGACAAAACCCAAATCCAAACCATGCAAATTATAGCTGAATAGTAAAAAACAAAATCCAAGCCCGTACCCCAAGTCCCCCTTGCAACAGAGGCAGCTGGTTGCGTCTAAACTGCAGAACCAGCCACTCTGTAGTTCCTAAATAAGAAGAGTTTGGCAATAATTACCATGCACAAAGTAAAGGGCACTTATAAAACATTTCCATAAAAATATCTATTTATCTCTATATCTCTATTTATATATGTCAGTAAGAAGCTTCATACTGAGCACATCCCAAGCACTCCACAGCGTGTGTGGGGAGGACTCTTATTTAACCCTTATGACATGAAGCGCTATTAGTTCAGGTCAGCATCCACATATAGGATTAGGTCAGTACTGGTTCAGTTCAGTAGGGCTGAAGATACTGTGTGACACGTGCCCAGCTCTCTGATGGGTCTTCATCCACTGCAGCAAAAGAAAAGATCCTCCTTACCATGTGTGAGAAAGACCACACAAAGGAGATCTGTGGAAAGCCAGTACTTTAAAGAGTTAATGGGAATCAAGTGAGCCTTTGCCTTTATTCAAGCTGCTCTGATCCCTTATCTTATGTAGTTGCAGCTTCAAAAGATCAGACACGATGCAGGAGTTGCAGCAGGGCAAGTGTAGGATTTCAGGTATTCCAAATACAGCAGCATTTTCTTTTCTGTTTCTGAGATGCTGATCCAATGAAAATAAATTCTTTACTAACCAGTGTTGAGAATTTTCTTGGATGTGCCAGTAACTGAAATCTGCAGGAGTGCTGATGTACTGCCCCCATTGAGATGGACCTTTAAAGACTAAAAACCACTAGAAGCTTTTAGAACATCACTACCTTTGCATCCTTCCTTTGGAGACTTTGTATACGTGCTACAAAAGCATAAGGGAGAGGGATGGCTGAGGGTTAATTCTGACATCCTGTAGCCCTAAGGAAAATAGAAGCGGACTTTTGCTAGACATTTATTTTAGTATTGTTATCTCTTTGAACCAAGCAAGAGGTGAGTGTGCTTAATGGAATGAGGTGCAGCTGCTTTGTTTCCAGACTCTCTTTGCCACATGGTGCTGTGAGTTTGGAACAGATACAAGCCAGTTAGTTATAAAATAATGCTGAGTATGGCAGAAACCAAACTTTTCCTTTAATTCAGTGAGTACCATAAAACACAGCTGCAAATGTAACAGATGACAGGAATTTAGTGGCATACAACTCTCCCACTCCAACGGTCCCATTTTAGGAAGGCGAGAGGCTTCACCTTTGTCAAAGTAGCTAGCATTACTGGGAAAGAGTTTAAAGATGACAGTGGAGGGTGAGGAATTTATCAACGAGATGGAACATTTCTAAAGTAGAGGAAGAGATAGGAAAAAATGCAGAACTGCCAGTTTCTCCCCTTGCTGGCCTCGGAGAGGTGGATAGTGGTTTGGAAAGAAGGAGATGTTAAATGTGTACAGAGATCTTACTCCTGTACCGGGAGCTGTGTAACAAAAGGGACTTTACGTTGTGTTTCAGGGCATGCAACCAAGGAAATTTCCCTCTGCTACCTCACTCCATTGTAGTAGTTTATGTTTCAGATGTAAAGGTCTCATTAGTGCATCTCACACAAAACCCTCTGCACACAGACCTTGATTTTATGACAGAAATAAATTACAAATAGCTGTTGATAGTGTGTCCAGTGCTTTATGATGGCAAACCAGAGATTTATTTTTAACCATTTACCCAATGGAGATCCATACCACAAAGCAGTACAAGGGCTCTTGGGCCAGCTTGTGAGTGATTTATTGACTGTGCCAAGGTCAGAACCCTTCAGTGACACACAAACCATAAGCATGAGGATGTGCAGTTTAGAGAAGCATCAGCTTACGGGGGGTGGCTGCCTTGTGGTTATTCATCCAGGTTTATTTATCTTCATACCTCTGCATGAGTTTAAAGAAATAATACATAGACTTGGCTGGTTGTTCCATTACTGAACCAAAGCCATGACTAAATGTAGGAGAGCTGTTGAGCTGGAAATTTTGCAGATGAAGCCTACTTCCACCTGACATAATTCATCTGAAGTTACTGCTTTCTGGCTGACTCCAGAGTGTGTTGACTTGCTCCAGTGACTCTTTCACTCTGTCTTAAACAAGAGCTTGTTGTTAGCCTACCACCTTGAAAATGGAGTTAGTGGGGGAAAACAAGTGACTGGACAGGATGCTAGATCATCTCATCTAGGGTCCCTTTGCCATGAGCAAGGGTCATGGACCAGAAGGTCTTCTGAGTTCTCTTCCAACCTGGGCTGTTCTGTGGTTCTGTGAGATTTGGGGAAAAGGGACAAGAAACAGGGCCAGGCGGCAACACATCTGGAACAGAGAAGCAGGTGGAAGAGCTTGGGACTTGTGGTTCTGTGCTCTCACCGGTTCCGCATGTTCAGCTGTTCTTACAACATGTTTTAAAGCATGTGAAAGACAGAAGCTCAAACATTTTGACCAAAAAGGCAGTACACATGCACATGGAGATCTATGACTAGCCGCAGCACTGTACCTATCCCAAATCCCTAACTGGAAGGCAAAAAGACATTCTTTCAGGTGTAGTTTACTGTTCAGTATGCTAAACATTCCCTCAAATGGCTTCTGCTCTAGTGTCATTTCAGTAATGTACTTTTCTTCCTTGTCTGAAAATGCCACCTGCCTTGACATGGGTTTTCAATAAATAAGACTTTCTCAGAGAAGGCCTTTGCTCGAATCCAGAATGCCAGTTGTTTAGTACTACCAATATAAGTACCTCTATGTCCTAATAATTAATATAGTGATAGTACATCACTGACCCTTGGAGCCAGCAGAATTAATGCTATGAAATCTGAGGAAATAACCATTTGCTATTCCCTATCACCCTGTTGCATACCAAGCAAGAACATTAATCTATGGTAAAATGAAGTGAATGCACTTTTATATTTGTTATTTAATCCAGACGTTTTTCCATTAAGGAAAAAAATAGAATTGGGAGTGTAAATAGACATTATTGGAAGCTGCTGCATCACAGAAGGAACTGGATGCCCTGCATTTTTTACTTGTTTCTTTATTTGCAGACTGTATCTTACCCCCTTTTCACAGAAGCAGCTCTGGTTGTGCTTTGTACCATGTGGAATAATTGCTTAACGTTTCTCTTAAGATGTTTTGAAAACCGAAAACTAGTCCCAAGTCTCTGTGAAAGAGCCAGTTGATATCAAACTGCTTTTCTACATGAAGTGATTTTTAAAAAACCCCTTCATTTGTGATGAAGCCATGAATTGGCCGCTTTTCTTCCCCTGCCATAATCAGGGGTTTGATCGTTCTTCAAGAAATGTGCTTATGTGTGAAAGTCAGAGTTAAATAGAGTGTTGAAAGAACTGTGTTACAGATTGTTGAGTAAATGCTTTTTGGTAACCAGGTCCAAGCCTGCTGTCATCTGAGGCACCACCGTATGTGCTTACTACTGTAGGGCAAGGTTTGAGTTCATCTCCAAAACTGATTCTTGGTTTCAAGAGCGAGTGCTTCTGCCAGCACTGCAGACTCATGGGTTTGAAGCAAGTTTGGTATCTTACCCACCCACACTATGGCAGTAATTACCCAGGAGCTGTAGACATTGTATCTTGAATAGCCTTAGATTTAGAGGTGCACATGGACACATACACTTCTAGCTGCAGTGAGACACACATGGTGACAGCAAGAAGCGAAGACTCTTCTCAGTGTCACAGTGTACAAATACCAGAAGTGCTTTAAACCTGAACCTTCACTCCCATCTCTTTGTTCTAGAACTTTCCTATATAAATGAAAAATACCCTGTAGAAAGCATGATTTTCCTAGGAGTTACAACAGTCAGTACAAATGAATGGTCAAAACATGGTCACAAGGCATCACAACAGGACTTTTGCCACTATTATATCCCACAAACTAAGTTAAGGTCTTGGACAGTGCTTTGGGTTGGTGGTTAAGGCAACTTGCACTGCATTCAGTGAACAGCTTGGTACAAGCACAGTCACAGATTCAGCTGGTTGTTGCACTGATGCTTCTTTGCCTAGATTTCACGTTCCCCCATTCAAGTGCACTTAACATAGTTCTTTTATAAAACGCTTCACATCATAAAAACTTTTTTAAAGCCTGATAAGGTAGTTTATTAAAAAGAACAGACACAAGTCTGTTGAGCTGACAGACATTTTTCTTGACAACTTCAATAAAAGGCTCACATTCATAAAGGAAAGGACAGAGCTATGGTAGGAAAGGAAGGCAAACCACCCACACTCAGCTGTTTGTAGCGTGCAACTCTTGTGAAGCTGGCACTGCCACAGAGCCTGAGATAGCAGGCATGATGGCAGACCACTTGCTGCTATCTGCAGAGTGACCAGAAACGGAGAAGCATCAGCAAGGCAGTCACTCCATTTCTGCCAAATCCCTACTCTCAGCCCCTCTGCCCACCTCAACAGAAACGGATTTACACTGCCTGAGAGTCTCCTCCGTAACAGATTAATCAGGGGCTGCCTAATGCAGGAGGGCAGGAGGAACATACTTTAGTTTCAGTGACTATTCCCTGGGTTTAGCACCCTATCTTCCTGTGCATAAATGCATTCTGAAGTCCCTTTTTTCATGTACTGTGGGCATCTTGAGAGAACTTTCCAGCTTCTGTCTTTTCCAAATTGATTGCCTGGTACTGGGAGGAAAACATATAGACCATGATCAGAAAATACAAAACACAAGGAAACAGCTGTCAGAAGAATTAAAACTGCTTTGAATTTCCTTTTTTCTTGTTTAAAATTTATCAATCTGGTTCCTAATAGAATCTTAGTTAAAAGGAAAGATATTCACAGAAGATATCAGGCATATATACATGTTGTCCTTTCATTCTAGTTTACATGCTGCTGCTTTTAGAAGGCAAGGTTTCTGTTTCGTTTCTCTAGGATGGATAATGAAATCTGATTAACGCAATTTAGCTTCTGCTTTTCAAAAATGACACCCTTTTCAGCATCACCATGCTTGATGAAATGGAAAACTGTTCATATTAAAAGCTATTGCTTGTCAAGCTGAGATAGCTCCACACTGCAGCAGCCACCCCGGAAATTAGATGCATCTGCCATGAAAGGACACTGTTTTAATTAAAATGTAATTATTTACCAGACTCTTAAACTGAATTCTTATCGCTACAAGAAACTTGTACATATACACTGCTGCTCTGACAGTCTGACTGAAATATTTATGATGACCATCCTTTCACATACATCACGCTACCTAGAGCATGATATTAAAATGCTGCCGTACCTTTGAAGTGGTAACTGCTAGAGGAGATATAAAAGGTATAGATAATGCTTAAAACATGAAAAAGACAAAGTAGAAATACTCCAGTACCAATTAAAGATACATATTCCTATGTAATGCATCTGAATTTTCTATCAGTGAATCTGGAATAAGCAGAGTGTGAAAGACCTGATTCAAAACTGCCACACTGGACTGCAGCTTTGATCTCGAGGCTGCGCTGACATCAAAATTGGCTTTCCATCATTTTGGCTCTTTGCTGCTCCATGGTCTGTATGTGTTGTCAATAAGGATCCAAAATGTCACTGACATTATTTCACTAACATTGAGTGTCCAAGTCTCCAGCCCAGCCTTGCTCTCCCCACACTGGCACCACCATTGGATTCTTGTGGAATCAGGAACAAGCCTTTTAGAAACGCAACTGGGACGCTGGTTCCCGTACCAGTAGAGCAGCTACATTTTCCTGCACCATTCAAATCAGTGAAGCAGCTAAAAACAGGTGATAAAAGGGTGATTATTCTAATGTTCTTTGGGGAAAGTACAGTGTTTCATACAAGCAGAATCTACTCTCCCCTCCAACATGTTTCCCCACTACAAGCATATGGACAGTACCCGCTAAACGACATGCACTTATGGCACAAGTAAGAGTGGGTGAAGTAAACCACAGATGTTGTTTCAACCTTCAGTAACAGACTTGCAGAGGAAGAAATCTTCAGCACAGACACAGTGCTAGCAAACTACACAAGCTGCTTGTTTGAGCCTGCTCCTGCTTCATCCAGCTAGGCTGCTGAATGACCACTGCCTATAACTAAACATATGTCATTCTCAAAAATGAAACACAGACAGGCAGGAATTCACCTACAGTCACCAAATACCTATATAGAGACCAGCTGCTAGTCTACAATATCATGTCTAAGGTCCACTTTAAGAAGAAACAATCATTTTAATAATTAAAGGAACTCGTAGACTTATGAAAGTGTATCATGAAAATAATGGCAAATTGAAGATTATCAACATTTTTACACAGCACTGATGAACTTCACATGAAGAAGCCCATGGTGTTCAGTCAGTGGAGAGATGCAGATGTTCGCATGCTTGATTTCAGAAATTCATCACCTGGTTTTCAAGTTTAAGACACTAATTTACAACTATTGCTTGTGCAATGGTCAAAGGTTATTGTCCAGAAATTCTTGATTACAAGGGTTATGGGAGATCAGCTGGTAATCCTTTAAAAAATCAGTCAATACGTGTGCGAGTCCTCACTACCATAACCCTGACAAGCGTACCTAGCTTCACCAAAGACCTGGTTAGGGGCAGAGACTGAGCTGGTGCTATGCTGAGGCATTTGGCAACTCTGCATTGTAGCTGCTAAGCCTGCAAGTCCTACATGAAGCAGCAGAGAACTCTGGACTCTCAAGATATATAAATCTGTTCCTCCTCCCAGACATTAAGTCAAGATTAGTAAGTAACTTTTTGCTGCAAACCAAATCCCAATCTATGCAAATGATGCTATATTCACTTCTCTTTGTAACCTGGAAGTTGAAAGCAAGGGTGTTTTTCAGAGTGGATTAAAGTACCATTAAAATAAAATTAAACGTAAAATACTACAGGAAAGAGAATGTCTTTTCAATCCTACAAAGACATCTGTGATTGTTCTGTATTTTGTTGAGTAGTTAGTGGTGCAGGCTAGATCCATCCCATGCTGATAACTCCCCAAGAGTGGAGACTAATCTTACACCCATGATTAAACAAGAATGAGGACTCATCTGCTCCATTAAACCTCTCCCTAGATGTTAATACTGGAAGCAAGGCGAAAGACTGCAGAGCAGAAGAGTGACAGAGGTGATTTTTATGCCTACCTGAACCCCTCTGCCACATAAGGTTACCTGAGAAACAGTAATTCTTTTTGAAACTGGCAACTTCTTTGCATGCTAATTCCAAATCCATAAAGAGAAGAAATCAATGGGCTTGATTTGCTCTGCTATGTGTGTTCAGTGAACCCAGAAAAGGACTTTAGGCTACTGTCCTTAATACCCTTAACATATACCTTAATATCTGGCCTTGTCTGTCTGACAAATTGTGCTTATAAATTTACTGTCTGTAAGACTCCAGTATTTTTTTCTCCCTCCATGATTTTTTTTCATTTTCATTTTAATGCACCAACTAGAATAATGAAAGATACAACCAAAAAGATAAGGAAATTTAAGATGCCAGCACTGCTCAGCCTAGTAGATTGCAGATTTGGGTGAGAAATAAATCCTTCTTGTACAGAAAAATGGATTAAATCTGTGCATACAAACCCCAGCAATATTAAAGCAACTCTGACTGTCCAGAGCATAAATACTTTTAAAGGGAAATTCCTGGTGTTGTTTCTGTTCTTTCAGCACACAGCAAATGCCCTGCAATGCATTCAGTCTTTCATTCTGTTCCACTGCAAAAACCTGCCCATTAAGGCCTTAAATTCCTGTCAAATCAGACCACTGGAGAACCACATTCTGCTGCAAGAGGACAAGCTAAAGCTATGTTATTGCCATCAAACAATTTAGGTCTTCAGGCTGCCTCTTTGCTTTTCTTACACTGCTTCTCAAGTGACACCTCAATTTCATCAGTCTGACAGGGAACACAGGTGCAATGCTGCACTTGGCATTGGCCTTCCTATTCTTAAAAAGGCCTTGCAAAGACAGCAAAATACTTCAGGTACATCTCTGCACTGAAAAGAAACTCTTCACTGTGTCCTGTGCGTTCCTCGCAAGCTCTCTGGGCGGTTTCCAAGCCTCCTTTGCCTCACCTTCCCGTCTGTGTGAACACTGCCAGCAGAGGCTTTCCTTGCAAAGGAACTGAAACAAAGGATTTAAAGAATAAATTGCTCTGTAGAGTTGGAAAAAAGTATTATGTGAAGCCCATGGGTTCAAATACATTGACTAGAGCTGTACTAATATTTCTTTGACAGCCTATAAAAAAAGAAACAGAAACAAACAAAGTCTGGCTCTAATTCCCTACTACAATGCTTACGCCTAAGAACTGTATATGCCAATATGCCACAGGCAGAGCTGAGGTTTAACTGGCATGTGCCTCAGGTAAATAGTGCCATAGCCAAAGATACAGGAACAGACTCACACAGCATCAACCTCCCTTAGAGACCAACAAAATAATAACAACAATGATAATATACCACCACCCCCCGACCCCCCCAGCTTCCTGTGCTTTGTGATCATTCTCTCTGGTGGTAGTAGTAGTAGTTGTAGTAACAGTACTTTTACATTGCTGATGAGAATTGTATGCAATCAACAAAGTGCCTGGGTCAAGAAGATTGATCCTGTCAGGGCTGGCATGGGCTCATGATATGTTGTGAAACTGGTGAGTTAGATCTGCATTAATCTTCACTCCCCGCTTTACCCCCAGCCCTGAACCCTGCCTTCAACACAACCAAAATGAACGGTGATATGGTCAAGGTGCAGGGTTGGGGGCAGCTTGTGGGGAGGTGGAAGTGCTTATGAAGGAACACAACGGTGGGAAGAAAGGTCTGCCACTTGTTCTCAGGACAGGACTACCCATGATTGAAACAGCTTTTAAAACATGTAAAAAAGCAGCCCCGCTGCTCACTGTGGGTATCCAGAACACCTCTAAACACACACAGAAACAGACAGGTATTACTCAAAACCGTAACCAATGCTGAAGCTGCAAAACTGCTCTTTGTTGTAGTTGTTTGGATACGGAAGGGGCAATTCGCTGTAAATAAATATGGAAAAGTGGTTTTTTCTTAAATGCTTGAGATATTCTTTTTTTTTTTTTCCTCCAGTCTCAGTGGTGTTTTCCTGTCATTTGCTCCTCCAGTTGTGCTGATCTTTTTACCATACGTGTGCTCGAGCGTCTCACGCACAGTGTTTTCTCCCCACTGTAAGAGTCATCCCAGTCCCACCCTGGCCCAGCTCTTATCCTACCCCAGGCCCCGTCCCCCTGCGCTTAGATAAGCCATTCCTTCTTGCTCTCGTCGATGGTCTCTGTGAAGTTGGGATCATTGTTCATGATGGCAGCATCGGCGCTCTCGGCTGACTCTGCCCCTTTGGCCTCATTGGTGTGGTAGGTTCCCTTGTGGCGGAACATGTAGCGGATCAGGAACACCAAGGTGCAGAGGATGGTGAAGATCACCACTGCGATGACACCTACACGGAGGAGGAAAGAAAAGATGTCGCTAGTGAGAACACCGACAGTGTCTGACACAAAGAAAGGATCCCACAACTTCTCCAAGCTGAGCTGACGCTACCCAGGCAGCTTTTAGTGGTTTCCACTACTCTAATATTGATATATAGTTCCTGCTACGTACAAAATGTCACTGGAAGGAGCGTGCTAGTGACTTTCCCTTCAAAACATTAATTCCAATGTCAACATGAATACCTTCTTACAATGGTGAGCTTTGTTGACCATGAGGAAGAGTGTGCCAAGTGCTCCCAGAACACAGGGGTAAAATTGTGACATGTCAAGGCCTGGGCAGCTCTGAGGATGGAGTCACTCATATACACTTTCCAGTCAATGGCCGTATAGATCTATCATAGCTCTTCAACATGTCCTTGAAAATTGGCTTGACTCACTGTTAGCTCACTCCACCCACTAGGCACTGGCTCCACATAATTACAGATTTAACTGCTTTTTCATCAGACTCATCCTTAATTGCTCCTCTGCAATGATCTATTAGGGATTCAGCCCTGTGATGGAGAAGTCTCATATATCTTACCCTCTTAGGCATAGGTAACTATGTGGTAAAACAGCACTGGTTTTTTTTTTTGCTCCTTCTGTACAGGCATGAAGGTATTCCAGGATGAAGATATTATACAAACTTCATGTTAAAAAGCATCCTGTTATCAGCCAGAATTGTTACGTTGCTTTTGTTAAATGGTGAGAGGGCCAGCCAGGCTGTTCAGGTGTGGCCTGAATTCTTCTGAGGAATGCAGTGCCTGGGCAGCAAATAAAACTACAGCAACTTATCCGAACCTGGATATGGAAGCAGACCCTTGAAGGGGCCATGGAAAAGAAACAAGAAATTCCATTACACTGCATTTACTACTATACTCAGTGTTGCTTTACGTGACAAAACCCATCACCAGTATCACATTTTACATACATTTAGAACTGACCGAAAACTATTGGGCTGATCTTTACAGTTATTTTTTTATACGCCTTCAGAATTAGATGCAGAGGCAAAGTTCTCCCAGGAGAGTTATGGAGCAACACTTCCATCCTATGGGACAGGGCAGAGAAAATTGCATGTGTGCACAGAATTAAGCAGGATCCACATTTCAGGAGGCAGCTGGCCAGAGTATCTTCAGTGGAATGTTAACTCAAGGTTCCAGTTCTGGTATTACTTAGCATCACCTATCACACTGAATGGGACTCTCCACCACATAAGTTACAGCAGAACTTGGCCCCTAGAACACGAGACAGGATTTTTGTCAAGGGTGGAGCAAATAGCGTTTGACACAGATTTGTGCTGAATCTGCTGTAACTTGAAAAGTGCTCTTGCCATTTCACGGGAATTAACTACTCAGTTAACAGAAGTAACTACTGCAGAGTAGCTCCCCACATAGATATGTGGATTATGAATATCAGTACTTTGATTTGGTTAAAACTGGGGGACAAACTAAATGAGAACAAACCATTTCACAAGGACAGTGTGCCTGAATGGACTTAAACATTTCTATTTAACCTTGTTGAGGTGTAGTTTTCTCACTCTTAGCTTGAACATGTTACCAACTGCAGTTCAGCTGTCACAGTCATACTGCAAAGTATCTCAGAAAAGTATATAGGTTTCCTACCTCCAATAATGGCAGAGTTCCTGTTAACTCCATCTCCTATAGCTTGACCGTTGTATGGGAAATCAGCACTGGCTGTAAATAGGGAATTAAAGGTTCATGTTGTAATAGCAGTGAAACTTCATACAGTAGTTCAGAAATACATCCAACATCCCCAGACACAATTTAAAGAAAACTTTAATCCTTAGATCTTTATCCAAAGAAGAGGAAAATAAAAAATCTTTCACCATTCTCTCATCTCTCTGAACTTACTTCTTCCTCTTAGCAAAACTAAAGTTAGTATAAAGAGGTACTCTCAGGAAGCACTGCTGTTAATGTAGGAGGTCATTTTGTTTCTCTGCTAACACAAATTCAGGAAGCTTCTTTAGCATGAAACCAAACAAACCCCTTTCTTTCAAAAGCACGTGATCATACATACTGTTATTAGAGGTTTTTGCTTTTGTAACTATCCATGCTATCCATGAAAGACTTCAGAAGCTTCCAGGATTCTGTGACCACCACTGCATACATCTGCAAGCTCTTTGAAAGAGAAACTGCCATCCGTTTTCCTGCTGCACAGCCCAAAGTAAGCGAGAAACTGCATTTGTTGTTGGTCAGAGCCATAGAGCAGTTACATAGAGGAGTACGTGCCAGCACCTTTGCTACTCTAGGAGAAAGCCCAGTGTGTCAGCTGAGCCACTGCTGGAGCAGAGGTGGAGACTCTGAGTTGCAGGAGCTGAGACCTAGCAGGCAGGGGAGCCCTTGGGAGAAGAGAGCCTCCAGGAGACAGAGGAGGAGAAGAAACAGTGCTCATCTACCTAGAAAGGAGAAACTCCTTGCAGCAGAGCTGGATGAAGGAAT
Source organism: Psilopsiagon aurifrons (assembly GCA_025447955.1). Lineage (NCBI taxonomy): Eukaryota > Metazoa > Chordata > Aves > Psittaciformes > Psittacidae > Psilopsiagon > Psilopsiagon aurifrons. The sequence goes on from JAOEHY010034317.1 coordinate 18,329, forward strand.
CAGTACAGGTTTGAAGTAGAATTTGAATTGTAGTCTTGGCTTTAAGCTCCAGAAAACATCACAGAGACTTTTCAAAGGCATTCTCATCAACTGAACCTATCATCAGCATTTTCTTTATAGTCAGACACAGCAACTAGTCACTGTGGTGATGAAGCAAGCCTGCGGACCTAAGTGAGTGGTTGCAGCCATTCTCTTTGCCACTGGACTGTGGCATTGATTTTGAGATAAAGAAAATGTTGTTAAATGTACTTAACTGGGACAGTTAAATAACCAAGAATATGAATTACTTTGTAGATCAGCAGTTAAAACCCAGCTGTGTTTTCCTTACTTGATGGATTAGGTGATATAATAGTAATAAGTTGCCTTTACAGGCCAGCAGTGCCTTCACTATACACCAAAACCGGCTAAGGGAACTCAACTGGCCTTCTGTTAGCATGGAGTAAAATCCATATAAGGTTCCTTTTGTATCACAAAGCAGCTGCACAAAAGAATGGCTTCAGCTCGCCACGTGGCCTGAAAAGAGGTTTGGGGCTAGAGTAGCCTCCTGTGTGCCTACTATGGAGGAGAGTGGAGCCAGCTGTGTGTTGAGCAGCTAGCTCTTGGCTGGTCGCCTGTGGCACAAACAAGAGAGCGTTTCTCAGGGCTCGGTGCAGGGGGTCTGGCCAGCAGCTTTTGGCAGCAGCATTCAGGCCTTTGACATTTGTTGGTGCTGTGGCTTCTGAAAACAGCATTTCTGCACCTCTCTGAAGGAAACCAGGCTAAAAAACGTGAAAGATACATAAATACCTGATTCTGTACCAGGGGATTTTGCTCCAAAGAAGAACCTTACTGTGCAGGACCATGAATGTTTCCTACAGAGATCTTTTGGCACAAGGTCCATGTAAGGTTATCCTTGTGGGGTAAGAGGTGGGAAAATAAACCCTATCTTTAAACCTGCCTTCCCTCGGGGAAAATTCTAAAGCCAAATTACACTATGTAGAAAAGCATCAATTTGCCAAATTGCAAGGAATTGCTCTCTGCCATTCTAACTCAAAAAGGCTTCCCTTGCCACAGGAGCAGAGCCATATAAGTGGTTAACATGAGTGGTTAACAAGTTCTACCACTTGCCACTTGGTTTGGTGCCGTTTTCCAGTGTCCCCACACAAGAAAGCCTAAAATCAGCAACGGTTACAGTTCTGCCTTCCCCTTAACTGAACAGTGTATTTTATCTTGTGTTGAAAGGTTATTTGAAGGACTATGGCACTACTGAAGTGTGAAGAAAGAGGAAAGCTGCTGTTTATGGCAGTGTGATCCCTCCTGAGCTGCCACACCACAACAGCCATGCTACAAGGGATTCCTGGCAGATGAAAGACCACAGCTTGTGATGTTCAGCAGCCACTGAGGTACACCACAGGAGAATGAAAAATATGAAGCATGGAGTGAAGCTACATCCTTGATCTTGTCTTAGAGCTGCTGCTAGGACTGGACTCGATGCCTCCATCCAGAGCTACTTTCCATTGCATCTAGTCATCAGACACCCTCAGATGTCCATTGGATCAACAAGCAGATGCGACCCACTCTGAGACTCTCATCTCTGACAAAAAGGAAACAAGAATACGTGTTTGGGGGCAGAAGACAACTATTTCAACAACAGTTCACCCTCAGACTGTATGAGTTGTGCCCTGCTGCAACTGCTGGTGAACCAGGAGTGCTGTAGAGAAAATGGAGCTTCTTTTTAAAGCACCCATGGCAGTGTTGGCAGATATTATCTCAATAATTCATGAATTCCTGTTCTATTACAGATGTGCTTTTATATTGTGGAGTTTGGGGGTTTTTTTTTGACTGAAAAATTGTATCTAAAATCTCAGCCAAATATCTTTTGCTGCAGAAGTGTCTATACCAGGTTTTTACTGAATGCATTACTACAGATGGATAGAGGGGGAAGAAAAGAACCCATTAATTTCTTTTTCAGGTGGAAGCTCCCTTGAAATTCTCCTTGCCAGCAGTAGCGTCTGAAATGATCAGAAGCAGCTACAGATCAGAAGTCTAAGAACCACAAAAGATTAACTCCTGCCATAGCAACTAGGCAAAAGAGAATGTATGAGGGCACATTCCTTGATCCTCCAAAGCAAGCTTAACAAGAGAGTGCTGTCACCCCCAGGCACCAAGTCCAGGCATTTCATATAGCAGATATATATGTACTATACTACGGTCATATTCCTTGGCAATATTAAGCAACTTTGTCAAGACAACTAATGAGATTCTTTCTTCCATTGCTGCTGAAATTCAGGAACTAAACAAGGAAAGAATATGTCAGAGCAGGCTGACAAAGGCGCAACAGTAATACTGATGCTCTGGTAAAAGCATAGAAGACTATAGTGTTGTTCACAGGCTGTAAAGAGTAAATCCTAAAATGACTGTCGATAAAATGAATAGTTTTATTAGCAACTCTCATGTCTCAAGGGAATCTAAGTCACAGTGGTATAATAACTAACTCTTATGGCTATAATATGCAGATGAAGTACAGGGTGAGTTGTTAATGGGCATGTGTGTGCTTTCAATTCTCCGTCACAGCTGAGAACGCCTCTTTCCTGTTCACATTCTTCCATTATCACTGTGACATTAACTCTACTTAGCAAGCCCTCTTGCACTGCTGTTTGTACCTCAACAGCTTCCAATCATAACTTGCCCAAAGTAAACAGGTGCCATGGAGCTGCAGTTACTCTATGCATTTACCCCGCAAACCCCCTCTGCATTGTCAATGTTATCATAAGGTGGGTGTGGGGAAGATACTGCACGAGTTTTGGCCTTCATACTGTACTGTCTAATTGTTAGTTGAAGCCACAAATAGTGCTATTCAGTTTTCCTTTATTACCTGGGTTGAAAAGGTTGCTTTTAAACAGCCAATTCCCATCTGGTTTGGGGACTGTACTAGAAAGGTTTCCTTACTTTAGGAGCTTTTTCTGATTCTTCCCTAGGTTTCTCTGGGCAGACAGGGTCTTACTTGTGTGAATCAAAACATGAAGCACAAAGAGCTTTATAATCTATCCCACAAAACAGCTATGCATTGGCCCAAGAGACATGCTGCCAGTGCCCTGAAATCCTCCGCTCACGCAGCTGTGGCACAGAGCCATCAGTCTGCTGTCAGGACACACCAAAGGCATTTTCCTAAAACCTACAGCTAGCGCAGGGACAGAATGAACTGTACCAGGAAATGCTAAGCTCATCTGTGGCTTATGAACACCACTCATCTGCTTCCCTTTCAGAATCCAAGCTGGACAACGCTGTTCTTTGCACTCTGCCTTCCCACAGCAGGCCGTAGGGCTTGCTTTGAAGACCATCATCCTGAAGCCAACATACATAAAAGAGATATGCATGCTGCTTTCTTTTTCATGTGCTCCTGTTTATGAGGCCATACTTCCAATAACTACAGAGTAAGTCTACAGAGTCTGAACTTGTGTTTTGCCTTTTTCAACTTTCTGTTATTAGTCTTGGAATAAATGGGGTTAAAGAAACCTTGTAGCACCTAAAAGGCTAATGAAAGACTGACTGCAGGAAAAATCCATGCTTTGGCCACCATTTTAATGACATCTGAAATTTCATATGACCACAAAAATGTGGAAGGAGACACACTGTCACCTGGCATGCTCAGCATAGTCATTGCCGCAGCAAGCTGCAGTACAGCAGCTCTCACTGAATGGAAAGGGGAGATGGGGCTGGATAAACAACCCATAATTAGGATTAGGTATTAAAGATGACAGATGTGGTTGATTTAATAGAGTGAATGATAATTTTGCTTCATTAGCGCAGGTGTGATTCAGCATCTGCCATTTTCAGAGGGGGAGTTTTTGCAGTGGATCCCACATAAAAGCCTTTTGCAAATTCACAACATTGAAATGCAAACCAGCCCTGTTAAAGTAGAAAAGTGGTCCAGAATGTGGGTGCAGGCAGAGAAATGAGCAAAAGGCTATTCAGTAAGGCAAAAGGAAACCCAAACTCAAAACCAAGCAGGGAGACTTCTCAACTAGAGAGATGTTGGGAGCAATTTTAAACTGAACCTTTTTACTGAGTGGGCAAGTCTTAGTTAAAATACACTGTACTACAAAGGAAGACACCATTCAGATTTGCTCTGAAAAAGGTAAGGCAGGAGTTCTGACAGTACTAAACCAAACAGTGGATGAAACCTGTGAAGTGCTGTAAAGTGAGTTTGCTCAACCTAAAACTAACATGTTGCAAGGCTGCTGTGACCTTTTGGATTTACAGATGTCCACAGTTTTGAGAGGTATTCTCCCATTACTAAGACCAGTTGGGTTTCCACAAAAATATGAACTAAAGAAGCAACGAGAACAGCTGGATCTGGTGATCACAAGGTACATGCAATAGCCAGCAATCAAGACCTTGATTAAAAGCATAACAGTGACAGAACAAAGTAAAAGCAAAGATGTGAGCTGTAACTCCTTCCTAATTCTATTGTGCAGCCAGGCCTCCAGAATTGAGCCTGCAAAGAGAATGCCCACTCACTGACACCTTGGGACTTTGGGAATGTGTTGGACACTAGAACCATTCACTAATTTACTTATTCACAGGACCATAACACAGAGGAAAACGAGCAAGCTCTTTGGGCTGTGTTTGGTCAAATTACGTCAGCTCTGCTGGTCAGGTGAGACTGTACTGCTACGGACTGAAATCACAGGGCACTCCTTATTACAGACTGTAAGTACAGAATCTCATTGCTCGACTCTTGATAGTAGAAACTAATAATGTGCACTCACAGTCGCATTCCCTTTCCCGAAGGGACTGGATTACAAAGGAAACTCTAAACATATGCACAGGAATGATGGAGCAGGAGTAAACAACTCCATTACACAGCCTACATCAAAGGGGCACATCATAGCCTGTAGACACCAGTCGCCCTTTCTTGCTCGTTCCACTGTTTGTGCAGATCCCACCCAGTGCTCTCTCCTGAGCGTGGCTCTGTGAAGAGCTCCCATGTAGTAAACTACAGCAATTCAGGAAAAAGATCTGAAGCAGTGCTAAAAATCCTGTGTCATTTTATACTGCCAGGGCAAATTTTGTGTTTAAAGTTCCTGTATTTTCTTATTTTCTTCCCCTTTTTAAAATTAATACTTCTTTTCCCTCCCCTGCTTCTCCAAAATGAGAACAGAGAAAGAAGGGAAACCAGCCCTCTTCCCCCTTTGTAAGTATTTTAGAGCTGATTCTGAGAGAGGACTTTTTAATACTAATCTCTGTTAATAGAGTTTACTTACAAGCCCACTGGTATTAGCCTGATTGTAAAACTGAGAATTTGGCTGAAGTTATTATTAATATTAAGCACTTGCAGGTTAAAAGAAATCCCCACACTTGACCAACCACAACATATCTGAAAGGAATTTTAACCATATTGCTTGAGAAAGGTGATTTTTGTTCAAACATTCTATAGGGGGTCAGTCATAACTCCCTGAATTTTTAGTGATGCCTCAACTGCAGTGTTAGAGGGTTACAAGTATATTCCTAATATGAACCACTTGTCTGTATTTATGTAAATAGAAGTCTTTGCTGTCACAGACTTGATTTCTTTGGTGTGAGTTACAGGATATTGGGAAAAGTACACAACCATAGCAGTTCTGAAGCTACCAGAAGAAAAGTGCAGCTTAGAGGAAAAATTAGGGCTTTTCACTTTAAATATGTCATCTTTTCCTGTCACCAGTAACACAAATTATTTTGACATGATCAAAATCCATTCATTTCTTCAAGCGTATGTGACCTTCTTTGCTGGGAGAGAAAAGCCAGAAAAAAAGCCCCTTCATTAATGACAAAAAAGTCCTTGTCGTGGTTTAGGCCGTAAATCAGCCACGCAGTTTGCTACACGGAGAATTGAAAGAATGCAACTCCCACAGGTTGAGATAAGAACAGTTTAGTAACTAAGGTATAACACAAACCACTAC
>JAOEHY010034318.1:8426-27260 GCA_025447955.1 Psilopsiagon aurifrons
CACCCCACCACCCCCCCAAGAAGCACAAGAGCAAAGAGAAATTAAGCCTTCAGAAGGGAAAATAGCTACAAGCTATTTGGATTGAGGAGGAAGGTGAAAGGCAGTGTGACCTGGTTACCTGAGTGAATTCAGGCTGCCTGTCAGGCCGTGAACCTTCATCTCGGTAGCAGCGAGCAACCTGAAAGTACCTGCAATAGTACTTTTACTCAGATAACAACTTAAGTACCCTGAATTAAATTGTGGCTATAGAATTGATCATAATGTAAAGAAAAAGGGAGTGGGGGCAGGTTCCTCTGTTTCCTCTGTAGTAGAGGATCATAGCCTTGATTGTTCCCATCCCCTCAAAGGCATGAAATTCCATATGGAAGCAACTGTACCAGCAGCTGTATCCATCTCCAGCCATATCTTCCAGAGGCATGTGGAGGCTGCCTCCCAACAGCAACATACACAATCCCTTTTCCACTCCAAAACTGGACTCCACTAACAGCCATGCAAAATTCACCCATGTTCAGACCTGGCCTGCAGTTCACTATGTGAACAATTGTCTCCCTCTCGTTAAGAAGAAGCCAAATTAAAAGCTTTGTACATGTGCACTCTGAGAGCATACATTCCTTGTCTCAGCCATGCTCAGCTGCCCAGCCTCATCTCAGTTAGTTCTACAGGTTACTCGTGGAGAGACTTTTACCACACACTATTTTGTCTGCTCTTCAGGCAGATTGTGCTTCAGATCAGGTTTCCATTTAAAACAATCCAGAAGGTTTCAACCTTCAAACACAATACATTTCTTCTTACAGGGAGATGCTACTGCTGGGTGGGGAGGCAAAGGGCATGGTCTGCCTGAAAAATCTGAAGTAATTAAGGATTCCTCTTCAAAACACAAAACCCTTGGCTGGACGTTTTTGGGGAAGTACCTAAAATCTCAGACCAGAGCAAGCACACCCTGGACAGGCCATGTGGAGAACAGGAATCCAAGAAACAATTACCTGTCCAGGCCTCCAACCATGAGGAGCTGCTTGAACTGCTGAGGACTCTGTGGTAGAGAGTAGAACTTCCCCACTTCCCTTGAGGGTACAAGGAATTCTTTTGCTCCCTAGCATCAGAAAGAAAAGCTTACACAGTTCAGCAAACAAATGGCCTCAATTCCTGACAGAGAGTACAGACCAAAAGTGCAAGAGGAAAGGACCTGTTTTCCCAATTATAAAATCTCACTTGTGAGGAAATGGCTGTTTGTACATTACACTCAAATCTGCTAACCAGTTTGGTCAAAAATATCCCAAAGGAGGATTTCTCCATCTTTTGCTCTGAGAGACTAATGTGTAATGATACACCATCCAAGGAAGGGGGTTAAATGCAAGAATTTTAAGTATTAGCTGCATCAACAATTCCTGGACCACAGTTCTCTGTGATTATTTTTTAAATGAAAGAAAGGAACATAAGACTCAGAAATTAAAACTGAGTAATGCCACTGCGGTAACCTACTCGTTAAAAGAAAAATGCTGGGGAAACAGTGCTTAGAGGAAGTTTTTTGGTTTTGTCAAACAACAATCTGCCTGTCCCAAGACTGGACTTGCATTCAACATGTGTTCTATATGACAGATAATTTTGAACCTTCAAATGAATATCACCTCTTCCTGATATCACCTCTTCCCTTCCACACCCTCTACTTTTAAAAGGATCCATGCATCATATCAGAAATTTGTACAAGCTGTTACTTAGTGAGGAAAGAGCAATGAAGGCCGAGTGGAAATTGACAATAATTCAACTGAACTGCCTATGGAATTGCAGGAGGCTAAAATGCTCTACTAACAGAATACATACCCCTGGAGTTCTTTTAAAGAGTGTTGGAGTTTCTACATCCACAAACCCTGAGGAATAAACACATGCATCAGACACAGAATATGCAGAAATCAGGAAGAACTAGCATGACAGAGACCAGGACAGAGTAGGGTTAGTCAGCAAAACAGGTAATCTAGCACACCATGTAGCCTCTCCAAAATGTACATATTTCACTGCTTCCAAGAATAACTTGTGTAATGAAAGACTTAAAGGTTCTGAGTTACCCTGATGGCCTGCCAGAACTGTTAATGTCAGGACTCCATACAGACTGAAAAATTACTAGTTCTCTATTTTGAACTAGGCTTTGATTTTCCACAAAGCACTTCCTAATTTGAAGACAAACAGAAGCCCTGTAAGAAATTCATCCCTTTGATATGCCTCAGGTTGGCTGACCAAAAGGGGAAAACTATCTGCAAAAGGTCTTTTCTCACTGGATATAGCTCGTTTGAAATATCTGGTGTGAAACACACCATAAAATTTCAACATACTTGTTCTTCAGGTCTGACAACATCTCTAAAGACCACACTACAAGCAGACATATCCTTCCTCCTTACTAAGTAGGACCAGTTGGAGTAGCAGCTGACTGGCAATCTCTTTCAGCAAAAGGAAAGAGAAGAAGGGAGAGCCAAAATGTTTGCTGAACATTGTTCTTCCAGCACTTTCCTTACCATGGAGGTTACATAGATATTCCCTCATCTTCATCACAACGCGTGATCTCAGCCTCAGGTTATACTGCAACTGGAAGCTACGCAAGTCCAAGTAGCGATACTGCATCCGTAAGGCCTCTGATTTCTAAGGATGAGATAATTAGGATTAAGAGACAAAATTCAAATTACACCTCAAATGAAGCTGCTCCTGAAGCCACAGAACAAAAGGAGTAAGCAAGAAAACAATGCTGCTCTATTACCAGAGCCCACCTATAATCCACAACCTACAAACATGAAACTAAGAGTGTTTCCATGCATGACAATTACTAAAAAAGACATAATCTGAAAAAAATAATAAAAAAATAGAACAAATAAAGAAAAAAGACATTTACTGTGACAAAAGCTGCTTCAGTAAAGTTGAATTCACTTGAGAATTTCAGCCCTCCTTATTCTTAGTCCACTGCAACAGCATGTAGGACCTCCTTACAATTTTTAAGCAGAGAAGTAGTATCATGCACAGATCTAAAGGAACAACTAAATGGTGAAACATCCTTATTACAGATGGGAAACTTAAAGTAGCGCAGATGATGGGAATTGTCCAGGACCCATAGCTGGAAGGAACAGGACTCAGTTCTCCCAATTCCAACAGCTGTGCACCAGCCATGGTTTCAGTGGCAAAGTTAACACCAATGCCACTCCTTCACCATGGAGCCTATACTAAAACTAACCTCTTATAAGACTGTACTTACAAAGAAAGTCTGCCAGACTACCTACTTGTCCAGGCAAGACTAAGCACCCTTGCCTTAAAACACAGCAGTGCACTGGCAGGTTCTGTTTCACACTCAAAAAAGCTAGCACAGTCTGATTTCTTTTAATCTCCCTCTATCTTCCGTTCTTACAGTGACATCTGAACACCCTATGCACTCAAATCATTCAAGCCTTGTTTTCTGCTTAACTTCAATTAGAAACACATCCTCACAGCTAGCAAGAAGAACCCCTATTTTAAATTCTATCCTTCCCCCAGGGCAGAGCTGGGAGAATCAGATGCAGCTCAGAAGTTTTGCCATGATGCTGAGCAAATCCCCAATTTACTGAAAAGCCGCTACTTCGGAGAAAAGCAAACAAAACAAAAAAACTCACACAACCAAAGAAACAAACATGGACACCTTGATGAAATCCTTGATTTCAAACGGTAGCTTCTTGCAGGAGTTTAGGATCTCTGCAGACTCCGCCTTCACTTCAATATCCCCTGTTGGCATTTTCTGGAGCAAAAAGACAAGCAAAAAATATTAGATTCAAAACTTAAGGAAAACAGTTGGACAAAGGTATTTCACAGATGGGATGGGGGGAGATGGCAGGGACACCAAAATACCCATGTGATGTGATTATCCTCCCTGCCTTCTAACACAGTGTTAACCCAGAGAACTTCCCTCAAGGAGAGATTTCTCCTAGATTTCCCAACTGTTGACAAAACACAAGTCACCTCACCAAAGATAGCATGCTCTTTCCCAGTAGCATACTGATCTCTACAAGAAATATATTTACTTCACCGCCTTCTTGAAGGACATTCTGCTTCAGTGAAACCATGCAGTATATATTTTAGAATGCATTAGCAGCATCACCATCAGACCTTAATACAAGTCCAAAAAGATAACTTATAAGGAACTTCTAGTTCTGAATACTAGTTCTCAGAACTAGTCTTCTTCTTCTTAGATCCCATGGGAGAACAGACAGCTTCCCCCACTTAGCACTGTGCCACATCAAAGTTCACTTGATCCTACAGAACTCTGTTTACACAGGGAAGGTACATAAAACCTTCCAATAAAATGATAAATGACTAAAAGAAATAAAAGCATTGTTTGAAGCCTGCATTCTTTATGCACACCTGTAAGTGGTTAGAGCAAAAAAAAGTCATGGTCATAAACCCAGGTTCTCTTTTTAAGCCTGCCAGTGATAGGACACATACAATGCTGACAGATTAATCTACTGCAGTGACAGCTGAGGAATGCGTAACATTTTAAAAAGTATTTAACCTCTGTTTCCTGCACAGTGGGAAAAGCAAAATCTATTCTGAGTGAAAAACAGGTCACTGCATGCTGTGGAACTTGTGATGGCAACACTTATTTTCAAGAAAAAGAAATTCTCAGCCACACTTTGAAAGCCTGAAGAATCTAGCCATTATTCTTCCAAAGGGCTGGAACAGAACTTAATTTGTCAGTATCTAGTGTGCTTTAAGGTTCTCCTAAGTTACATGTCATGGCAGTTATCTCACCTCACATTATCTGAGGATAGGCTGTCACACACGCAGAAACTATGGCAAAGCTATGAAGCTATGACACAAAACCCACCATAATTCTGTTGTCCAGTGCTCTTTTCCCCAAGGAATAAAATCCCTCAGTGTTCCCAGCATCCTCACCGAATTCTCCTGCCCTGGAGGCCGAGGTGACACAATTCCAGTCACTCGAACAACGGACTCCACTGGGGCATTAGACAAAAGATTTTTCACATGGGAATGTGCCTGCAAGAAGATGACAATGTCTCATAGAAATCCAAACAGGACAAATACACCACATTCAAAAGCCTCTTTTCTTAACAGTCATTAGATTCCAAGATCAGTCCTCATAAGCCAGAGGAGAGCACTGATGTTTTCATTACTATCTCAGATCAGGGTTCTCATAACACTTAAACCTACTTGTGAGTCAGAGCACTCAGTCTGACAAAGTACTTCATTCTGTACTCCGTGTCTGCTGGACCCATGTTATCAAAGTAAAAATAAGAGAGACACTCATATTTTGGTAGCACTTACCTCATCTTGTGGAATGATGACCTGGATCAGTCCCTGGAAATCCCTCAAAACCAGAAACAGGCCTTGTCTGATCCATGAAAAACACAAAAGGAAAAACAGGCTTTTCCAAGAATGCAGCAGGCTTTTGCTTTTTAAGCCAAAGCACATGGCAACTAGCTACTTTTTGTAGCTCTTGACTAATCTCAAACCACTTCCAAGCAATGCACAAACAGATACTTTTTCCACATCTGAATCTAAACTGAACAATTTATTTCAGATTTTGCCCAGCCATAAACGTGCAAATAACCGCAAGAGGCAGGATTTTAACTTGAAGGCTAATCCACGTAGAGCAGGAATTCTGAACGTGTGATTTCCTGCTAGGAAACATCACATTTAGATGAGCAATAAAACTGAAGTTCACATGGATACAAAACCAAAAAAAATCTCCAACCACAAAATAAGAACACTGGTCCCATTTAAAGTTTCACAAGAACAATCCCCAGTTCTAGGTCCAGAATCATAAATCTTGACCTCTTCAGCTGCAGTAGAGTTAACCGCCACCGTACCTAATCCATCAAGAAGCTGTCAAATCGAACATGCTCTGCTCGTCTTTAAAAGCAAGAGTGCAACAACTGCACTGTAATAATCCTGTTTCCCAAAACTCCATGCTGTATGCAGACATGTTTTTCACCCAACATTTACAAAACATTCCACTTCAATAGGAGTGAATGTATCATGCCACCTATAGCAAACTATTGGAACTAACATTTAGCCAGCTGCTCTTCTTAAAAGCTTCATTACCTTAATATTTCCTTTTTTTAAGCAAAACTTGCATTCTTTAAATATGCATCATTAGATGCTGTAGTTGAAGAGACAAACACCACTGGCTTAAAATTGAAGGATGCTATATTAAAGATGTTATTTGCTCATAGCTGTCAGAATTGCTAAACATATACTATTACTTGTTTTTTCTTCTATACAACCAGGGTAATAATATTTAATTGCTTTAAAGTGCTGTAATGAGGATCAATTAAGATTTGTATAAAGCTCTAAAATCTTAAATACTGATCTAGCACAGTTCTCAACTGGTTTATTCACTTCAGAAGCAACTACTGCAGAACATGAAAAGACAAGACTTCCAGCCACTCCAGCCAATAAGCAAGCATCATCAGGGGCTCAATTTAAACACCTCTATGCCAATGCATGCCGCACAGGGAACAAGCAAGAGGAGTTAGAAGTGTGCATACACCTGAAGGGTTACAATCTCACTGGCATCATGAAGATGGGAGTGCTGGAATGGAAGGATACAGGCCCTTCAGGAAAAGCAGGCTGGGGAGACGAGAAGGCAGAGTCACATAAATGACAGCCAGTGACAGTCAATGCCCAGCTGGAGTGTGCAGAGCTCTGTCTGGGGATGGATGAGAAGCCAACTGAGAGCTTATCAGTCAGGACTAAAGGGAGGCCAGGGATGGGACAGTACAGTGTCTGCTACAGACACCCAACCAGGAAGACAAAGTGGATGAGGCCCTCTATAGTCAGACAGGTGCCACTTCATGTTCACCAGCCCTGGTTCTCATGGGGGACTTCAACCACCCCAGTATCCCTTGAACGGACAACACAGCAGGGCACAATGAACCCAGGAGGTTTCTGGAACATCTTAACAATAACTTCTTTCTCCAAGTGAGTTGGAGGGAACCAACAAGGAGAGCGACAATACTGGACCTTATCCTCACCAACAGGGAGGGGCTGATGGGGAATGTGAAGCTTGAAGGCAGCCTTGGCTGCAATGACTACGAAATGGTGGAGTTTGAGATCCTTAGGATGGCAAGGAGGGCACACAGCAAGCTCACTACCCTGGACTTCAGGAGAGCAGACTTCAGCCTCTTGAAGGATCTGCTTGGAGGAGTACCATGGGATAAAGCCCTGGAGGGAAAAGGGGTCCAGGAAAGCTAGTTAATATTCAGGGATCGCCTCCCTTAAGTGCAGAAGCGATGCAACCCAACAAAGAAGATCCCAGGCAAGACCACTAGGAGGCCTGTGCGGATGAAGCTACTCCTGAACAAAAAAAAAAGCAGCTTACAAAGGGTGGAAGCAAGAACAGGTAGTAGCCTGGGCAGAATATAGTTAGAGCAGCCAGGGATCAGCTTAGGGAAAGCTAAAGCCATGACACAACTGAATCTGGCCAAGGACATTAAGGGCAACAAGAAAAACTTTTACAGGTACACCTGGGGATAAAAGGAAAACAAGGGAAAACATGGGTCCTCTCCAGGAGAGGAGAGACCTTCCCAAGGCTGCTGGTTGATGAGAAGCTCAACATAAGCCAGTAGTGTGCGCTCACAGCCCGGAAACCAACTGTGTGCTGGGCTGTATCAGAACTGTGACCAGCAGGTCGAGGCAGGGGATTCTACCCCTCTACTTTGCTCTCATAAGACCTCACCTGCAGTACTCCATTTAGCTCTGGAGGCCTCAGTACAGGAAAGATATGGACTTGCTGGAGAGGGTAGAGAGGAGGGCCAAAAAATTATCACAGGGATGGAACACTAGCTATGAAGACAGGCTGAGAATTAGTCTTGTTCAGCCTGGAAGAGAATGCTCAGGGGAGACTTTGTAACAGCCTTTCAGTACTTAGAAGGGGTATACAGAAAACTGGAGAAGGGCTTTTTACAAGGGCATGTAGTGAAAGGACAAGGGCAAATGGCTTTAAGATGAAAAATGGGGTATTTAGATGAGACATTAGGAAGAAGTTAATCACTATGGGAGCCGTGAGACACTAGAACAGGTTGCCCAGCGAAGCTGTTGATGCTCCATTCCTGGCAGTGTTCAAGGGCAGCCTGGATGGGGCTTTGAGCAATCTGGTCCAGTGGAAGGTGTCCCTGTTCATGGCAGGGATGCTTGAACTAGATGATCTTTAAGGTTACTTCCAACCCAAATCATTTCATGATTCTATAGCCTGAAGCATAAAAAGAAGTGTTTGAATCCAGGCCTACAGCATATACTGAATCTGGCAAACAAGCATCTCCATGTTCACCTTTGTCTGCATTTACCTTTGATACTGAATCCATCCATACAGTGTGACCTCTTGTCCCACATGAGCAGAACGTAGCTCTCCACAAGTATTTGTCCGAGTGACAAAACTATTGAAGTCTTGAATAAAAATAATAAAACCTTTTGTGGCTTTTGCAGACAAGCAAGACAAAGCAGTGATAGTTTTGCTCCCCAACCCAAATACAGTTTAGGTGTACACAAATTATTTCATATATCCCCAACAGGACTACTATAAGGCATCAGAACATATGATATGAAATTATTCTAATCAAGTTTTTTTAAAGGAATTATTTATATGCCTCAATCAAACTTTCACAAAGAAATCTGAACACGATCTTGCTGCAAACTGTTGCCCTAAATATTTCAGGGGCAAGAAAAAGGAAAGCTGCAGATCAGTCCTGAGTCATATTGACAATTCCATATTCAAATCTAGAAAATACAACAGACAAGCCAAGACAGAAACATACATACACCAACCATGTAGGTGCAAGCTGAAGTTTCCTGCCTGCAACTACTGGTAAAAGGCCTGAACCACTACTACAGAAGCCCTTCCACAGACCCGTGTGTGTGGCATCATGACTTATAAAACCAAGCACACCATTTACAGAATGTTCAAGCTATTCAGCTCACAAGGAAAAACTTGAAAGAAACTATTACCTAAACATATATGTAATTATGTGAACTGATCTTCCTTGCTACATCACAGGCTTTAAAGATAAAGATTAAAGTAAAGGGCACAAAGGTTTGGTTTCCAACTATTTCATTAAGCCTTCAGCTACCCCTGTTTACAGATAGTGTACTACATAAGAGGGTCAAAAAATAAAGTAAAAACTCAAAGAAAGAAAGAAAACAATTGGTCTCGGCATACTTTAAATCACAATTCATTAAGAGAAACCAAAGGTTAAGTAAAAACATGACTCAGAAATTACATTTTAAAAACTAGCCAAAGAAGACAGATTGTCTTAAGTGTGCCTTCAACTGCGTATGCAGACTACCCCGACCTGGGTCCCAGGGACAAAGCGGTAACTAAAGCCCAAAGAAGACGGTGGGAATAAAACAAGCGCTTCTGTCTCACCTGGTGCCGCTGATGCTGAGGCAGAGGCCGAGGCCTCTCTGCGCAGAGCCCACCCGCAGCCCGGCCGGACCAGCCCTCGGGCCAGCTCGGGCAGCGACCTGGCCAGCAACCAGGCTAGTGCCATCCTACAGCTGCACCTGAACCACAGACAAGAGGGGACAATCACAAACCTGCGAGTCGTTACAAATACAGACACAGGAGGAAAAGCTCCAGCCCCACAGCTTCAACCTCTCCCTCCCGGGGGGCCTTGCGCCGGAGCCCCATCTCCCGGAAAGGAAGCTGGGGCACCGGCAGGGAAGAGAGCCCCTCCAGCCAGGCCCGGGGGGGGCCCGGCTGCAGCAGGAAGGGCACCTCACGATAAGACCCCCAGCTCAACAGGGAAGGTCTCCTCGCCCTCAGGCGTGGCAGAGCAGCCGGGTCGAAGACTACCTGCTCCTTCCGCACTTCCGGCTGCCACAAATATGGCGACCTACGGCGCCGCGGGGCTGACGGGAAGAGAGTTCAAACGGTGCTTGGCGGGGAGTGGTGCTGCGGATCGCGGCTAGTCATGGAGTCGGTGGACGGGGCGGTGCGGACGCTGCCCAGCATCGGGCGGCTGTCGTGGGGGCTCCCATTTGGGCGAGGGCATGGGCGGTGCGGGCTCAGCCCCGGCGGTCGGCTGCTCCTGCAGGTAGGGCCGGGTGGTGGATGCTGTGGGTCCTACTCGTCTTTTCGGCGCTCTGCCGAGCTCCCTCCTCCGCTGTTCTCCGCGTACGTGGGACTCGTCTCAGGGCTGCCGTCACCCGCTTGGCACAGCTCCCGCGGCGCTGCCGGGAGGGAAATATGCCCGTGTTCGGGCACAGAGACTGCGAGGGGCGGTCGAGCCGTGCGGGCTGGGGGACCTCCTGTGAAGGGTGGGGGGTGGGGGTTGGGGGTTATGGTGTCATATTTTAACTTTTCGTTTCTTTAGAGGAACTTAGACTCAGAGACAACAGCGTTTCTACTGCGAAAGCGGTGGGCCTTATACAGCGTGACCCCTCTGTATAAGTTTTCTAGCGCTCATCTGAAGGCTTACGCTAAGCTGCTGAGTGCATACATCGCTACTGAGAAGCAGAAGGGGCTGGCGGTGGAAGTAGGGGTTGAGCTGGACATCAAAGTGTCTATCTCTAGCTTTCCAGACCTGAAAGGTAGCGACCAAGACGAGGCTGCAATTCTCGTGCAGGTACGGAGTCTTCTTGGCAGTACTGATAATTGTAATTGAGATTCACGTTTTACAAGTTGCTTTTGGTGTCGTAAAATGCTCTACCTCTTAAAAAAAACAAACAAAAAAAACAACCCATGATTAAACCCCTAGCTCTATGTGGTAACTACTGTAGTGTCTTGAAATTTAATGTAAGTGAGCCTTGTCTATTTTTAACTGGAACACAAGTAATGCAATTTTGAGTTCAAACTTTTTTATAAGATCAGAGTCAGACTACAAGGAGCAATCCTTGTCTATTGTTTTAGTGAGCAGTCAATTAACTACAAGAACTCCGGTTATTCAGCTTCCTGGATAAAGTTGACATAATCCTACCTTGTGACCATAGCTCAAGTCTAATTAGTATCTCTGAAATGCATTGCCTCAAGTGAAAGATGCTGTTGAAACACCAAGTTCACTATAGCAATAGTCAGTGTGTACCATGGGTTGGCTCTTCTGAATTAAGCAGTATAAGCTTGGATCTCAGTACCATTCCTAATTAAGTGCTTTTCCTGCTGTTTTCAGCAGAAATGCACATGTTGTTTAGGGATGTAACAGACTAAATAACTGTATGTGAAGCTTCTGAGAAAAAAATGTTGTACCAAATGCTTAAGATTATAAAACAAACAAAAAATGGCTAAAAAAAAAAGTCTAACTTATTCTGTACCATTCAAATGCTTCTCTTCCCTATCCCAGCTTTCTTTGCGATCACAAGCTTCCCAAAAGTCAGAAGAGAAACTGGTATGGTCGGGCTGGTTCTGCTCTGTGTGTGGCGATGATCTTTCCAAGAACGTGTCAGCAGACTTCACTTGTTTACCTGTGTTTCTTGCTAATGGGACAGAGAGTTACACATCCATGGTTGGAAGTTGGTTTCAGGAGGTTTTTGACTGCTGCTTCCACCGTTTAGCCATTAGCCCTCTCAATCTCAGTTGGATGGCAGCTATGTGGACTGGATGCAAGGTGGACGAAAATGCATCTGCCATGGAACTTGTTTTCTCTGTCCCAGATCTCCCCCAGTCTCTGGATATTTCATATGCCATTCATCCAGAGGATGCAAAAGCTCTGTGGGACACAGTCCAAAAAACTCCAGGAGAGATAACACAAGAAGAGGTGGATGTCTTTATGGATTGCCTATACTCTCACTTCCACAGACACTTTAAGATCCACTTGTCAGCTACAAAACTGGTGAAAGTTTCTACAGCAGTTGCCTCAGCACACTGTGATGGGATTATAAAGGTGAGGTTTAAGGTAGCACATTGTCCTAACTAATGTGAGACAAATAAAATGGTTGTACCTCTCTAGAAATGCCTTACTTTTAAAAATGAAGGTTTCGTATTTCTTATGCATTATTTCCTTTAAGAAATTGTTAAGCCCTCAGGTTTTATTAGTCATAACTAGTTCTGGAGTTGGGGCAATCGATACAGTATTTTACTGGTGTATTGCAACAGAAGCTGCTAACCCTAGTCTTGGGCCAGAAATAGCTGTATTTGCTGTGGTATGAACAGGAAAATTTCTTTGCCTATTGCCCAATACTGAAGCTTCAAAACATCCCAGACTTAATAAAAAAACCTTTAAAAAAAAAAAAAATTAGTTTTCTAGTATTGCAGTTATTAAGACAGAAGACAAATATAATTAACCTGCTATATAAAAGTAACTGGTGTGAACCAAAAGACAAGATGATTTTAAGAGTCAAAATGGTTTGCTCAGAACTACTTCACTTATAACTCTTTTCATAAAGGTGGACTGGTCTTCCTATAGAGGTGCCTACAATGTCTTTTAAAATCACAGAGGATTGCTCCTTTCTGAAGTTTCTTCAATCTGAGTTAAAGAACAGTTTGTGTAAATGCAACTGCTTAAATTTCGTCTATGACACACTGTCCTTATTGTTCTGGGTACAGAGGGAATGTTAGAGGCTATTACTGGGACCCCCCCTCAAGCACCTCTTTCCTGGAGCATGAGTTCATCAAATGAAAGATACTAAACTTTGCTGGGAAGCATCTATTAACAGTTTTGGCCTTCAGCAGAACTGTAAATGCTAAATGTTGGTGTTAAATTGCTTCTTTTTATCTGCAGCAGTTTAAAAGTGGCTGAAATACCTTTTGCAGTTAAATAAACACAAATGGTATTCAACTGAATAGACTTTCTAAAGAAGGGTTCTCTTCTGGAATGTCTGTGGTGTAAACTCAAGTTACTGCTCTTCTATAATAGGAATATATGTGGTATAAGAAAATAGGGGTGTTCAAGGAAATTGGCAGCCTCCTTCCTGGCCTTCCTAAAGAAGTGAGGTAGCTGAAGGAGCAGAAGTGCTAGGATTCTCAGCTTCCAAAAAAGTTGGAGTAGGAGCAAGATATTTCTTAGATATCCTGTTTCACACGGACACGAGCAGAAGATGCAGGGCTTTGGAAGGAGAGCATGTAGGCATCTGTATCTTCTCCATATCCAGGGTCAAAACAGTAACAAAGGTACTGTGCAAGCAACAGAGAAGCTGACTAGTCACATAGAACATGCAGAAGTTGGTTTTCAACCATTTAAAGGTGTGGAAATCTGGCAACTGTTTTTTTTTTACATGCTTTTTTTTCTTTCTTGCAGTTTCTACAAAGCCAATATGTAATTGAAGTGCTGATGCTACTGACAGAACTAGCAATCTCTCAGATACAGTAAGAGTCATTTCAGCAAATCATGCTAAAGAGGCTACTGCTGGAAGATATATGCTGAGAAATCAAGTGGAAAGTTACTCCTGCTGCATCTTCTTAGCTTTCATGCTGACTGTCCAAAATTGGACTCTTAACTCCTGCATTTGACTCTAGCTGTAATTCAGTGTCATGCACAGTAAAGGCAAGTAGATATTTTTGCCCTAAAGAAGGGCTACATTATGAACTACTAGTAGCTTCTTAAGCACCTTTGTTTTTATCGTAGTAATTCTGTTCATGTATGTGTATTTTATCAGATTCTGTGTATTATATTCAGATATACAGGTATCCACCAGAGGCTATGCGATAAACTTTCCATTTTCTTGGATACAAATTGCTGTCAGGTACTTCTGTTGTTTCAAACAGCATGTTGGTTTTCACTTAAATAGATAGCCTAAGCTATACCAACCTTAATCTTGGCTCAACTGCGACTCCTCTTGGATCAATCCAAACACAGAGTCAAACACCCCTGAGAAAAGGGTGCATGCTCTACAACCCAGGGCAGAAAAATACAGGTTTCTAACTTCCTTTCTAGCTTGCTAAGGCCAGTTCATCTGTGCCCCACTGAGCTGAGTTGAACAGCATGAGACTGACAACTGCCTTTTGTGTCCAGCCTCTTGGCTGTCTTAGATGAGTTAGTTAATACATCAGAAATTAAGGGCTGTGGATAAGCTAGATACTTACTGTGCTTTGCCTCATCGTTGTTGTCTTGGATGTAACCTTGTAGGCTCCAGAGCTCTTGGGGTTGGAGCTATAGGTGCTAAAATCTTACACTAGATCTCTCCCTACTACAGTAGGTAGGATTTCAGACAGCTAGTAGACAGTGCCCTAATCGTAGCTTAAACAAGCAGAAAGTAAGTAAATACATGTCAAGTGTTATAATTTGGTATTACAGTACTAAATATTATTTGCTATTTTTTTACCAACACATTGGTCTTGACCTAAGTAAAGACCAAATATGCCTGCTTAAATATATACTTGTATGGTGCTTACCTGATGCAACTACTCATTGTTACCTATTAAATAATTCTGTGAGCAGCAAAATTTAAAGTCGAGTTTCTTATACAACTCACTTGTAATACCTTCACACTTGTGCATCATCTCTGAGTTTGTGCTGTGATGTTCCCCCTAAACACGGACAAGTTTCCCTTCTTTGCCCAACCACGTAATTTTAGTATTTGTCAGCTGTCACTAAAAACATTCTTCCTTCTTCTTCCCACACAGGGAGATGAACCAGCCATGCAAATATTTACCTAATGTAACATAACTGCACACGTAGTTCCTAACCTACTTTAGCTAATTCTGGAAATAGATTATTAAAACAAACATGCACTTGTTTTTTAGTTTTTGTTTATTAGTTCAAGATGGATTATTTCTGTTTGTAAAGGTTGCAGTCTGTAAAATGCTAACTCTTACCCTGATAGAAGCAGCTAAGCAATTTCCTGAAGGTCTTGAGAGCACAGCAGCTATTTAAACTATCATTTCTGGTGCTTTAGTTTCCTTTTATGAAACATCTTAGACAAAGTTTGCTATTTTGATTCAGAGGAACACTGGGTAAAGCAGTAGGAGGTCTGATACAAGTGGCACCTGTATTTGATTAGAAAACATGACTGTTACCCATGGCTTAGTTTTAAATCTACTGCTCAGCTCTTTCCAACAAATTTGCATAAACCTCTAAAAACCTAAATTCCATATAGCCTCTTTTAACTAGTTCTTTGCCTTAAGAACACAGTCTAATAGCATGTGAAGCTCTAGGGGAATGCATATATCAACTATGGCCATACTCAGCTTTCAAAACTGATGCTTTGCTATGTATACATATGTCTACTACAGCCTAGCTGTAAGGTACTGCTAAAACGAAAAACTACTTTCTCCAATTTAACATCTGCAAAAATTGTAGTATAGCCCTCATTGCTAACTGCAGTAAAATGACCAGAGCTAGATTCATCCAGGTAGTACAGCTGCTTTCTTCATGAAGAAGCTGTTTCTGAATGATGTGCTTCTAAGCAATTGAGGGTAGCAATAAACAGCAGAGTTTTAAGCCAGTTTTACTTGGACTGGTACCTGGAAAAAAAACAAAAAACACCAAAAACAACCCAGCATCTGTCTTCACACAAACAATACAAAAGCACAGGCTCCTGCTTTCACCCAAGAGAACAAACCAAGAACAGCATAGAAGAAGTTTATTAAGATAGCACTATTTATACAAGTTACTCATGCTAGAAAAAAGCATAAATGATACATGTAAACATTTGTTTACAGAATACTTGCTTTCCTTGTAAAGGTGCAAATGATCTTCATATGTAAACACAAGAATACCGACTGTTAAGGGAAAAGGGTCTTTTAAAAAAGTTTTAAATGGCGCATTTATTACTGTAGTGTAATTTTTACTATATTCAAGCACATTAAAATTTCAGTTACATGAATCAAACTATTGAAGTTAAAGAACTTAAGATGTCAGCACTGCCTTTTTCACCTCAAAAATTTGCAGTCCTCTTTATTACTCTTCGAAAATCAAATTTAGTAAGGTCCAAATTTTTATCGGGGCAAAAAGTCATTCTTTCATACTAGACAGAAATTACAGTACAAATGTATTAGAACCGTTGAGTCTATATAGAGTTTCTCCTTCCTCTCCTTGTCCCTACTCTCCCCCCAGATGCCTTCACAGTCACTGAAACATGAGTTACTTGTAGTGCCAGCAAACAGTCCATCCCCTCCAAACTCTTTAATGAGTCTCCTACCTTTTCCTGCTCTAAACACACAGGCAAAGTGCATAACAAAATAAAAATCATTAATAAGGAGGGTACCATCTCATCTTGGTCAGTGTTTTACAACAGGAATTTTAAAGACACAGATAAGAGGCAGGAGGGCAGCTAAGATGATAGTCTAAACTTTTTTCAGCAGGAGCTGACTGTGTGTCCGGCATTCTAGCAAGAACCTGAGAGGTGAGCATTGATGTAAGCTAGTCAGAATTAACAGATGACACCTGCATCCCAGCTTCAGAAAAAAAAATTGATATCTAGCAGCCAATGTCAGAAAATGTTTTTTATAAGTAAGCAACAACTAATTGTTTCTAGGTTTACACAGGGGAGAGACAAAAGCTGAACTTTTGTACCATACACTGTACAGTAAAAAGGCATTAATCTAAAATCCTTTTCACTCTCACCCTTTTTGGGCACTTCACTGATTCAGTCAATAGATGAGAGTTCCAGTTCTACTTCTTGCCTCCAGCAAGACTGAAAAGATACTCAGGGCACCCATCCTCACAGCTCTCCTGTACTCTCTTAAGAGACCCTAAAACATACCACAAGGGCTGGAACCACAATAGCTGGCAGGACATAGCCCTGCCCTAACCGCCAGCTTATCAAAACTCAAATTGCACACGTACATATACATATATATAAAATACATATATATGCACACATATGTATATCAAAAGCTGGAATTATCACTGTGAGCAGTACAAAGAAAATACATGATACAAATTAAATGAAAAAATAAATATACTCTGTGCACAGAAAAGCTGCTGTGCAAAGGTGGCACCTTGCAGGTCAAGTACTTTTTTGAAGCTCTCTGTAAATAAGGCAAAAGCAAAGTTTTCTGTATCACTTTCTTCTTTCACCCACCACACAGCTGCCACTCCCACTGCTCACACAGCAGGAGGGAAGGCAGGAAACCCTCCTCCTTGCCAGACTCCCAGTGTAGCATATAGTTTCTACATCAGCACTGGTTACATTACAGTAACTTTTACAGTTTGGTTTACTCAAAAATGTAGACTATTTAGAAAAAATACGGACATAAGCAACACTTCTACTTTTGTCCAGTGGTTCCCTGGCGTCTTGACAACGTGGTCTCCCATCGGGCACGATCTCACAGAAGTCATTTTTATGATTCCATAGAAAGAGTCACTGGCAAAGAGTTATACTGGATCTAGACTGTGCATACTAGAGCTGCAAAGAGGTCCAGTGTCAACAAGTCTCTTCAGTTTTTCTAGGAATGAGAACCATGGAGTCTCACTCCCTCTTGATGCTTACCATATATGGGATTCACAGTGTGTCATTTTGATAACACCTACTCCTCCTCCCAGCCGCCGATAATTCATCCCACCATACAACCTGCAAAGACAAGGTTTCAGTGGTCACTGGTTTATCTCCTTCATGGAGCTACCATGGGGAAGACTGAACCATTCATTTCAAGCACAATTACACCATTGTTAACCTCTGGTTAAAGTGGACCAAGAAGTTGGGTAGCAGTCAACTTACATATTTCCAAGGAAAAAGCTGTATTTGCTCATTCCTTGCTCAAAGCAGAAACTGTTTCTCATTTTGACACTGCAGTTTTCTCAAACAATCACTTGCTTTCCCCATCTGGTAATGTACAAGATAGAAGAGAACTCTGTAGACTATAGCTGACCTTGGGCTACATTCTGGGTAACAGGAGCAAGAACAAGTTTGCTATTCACAATTCAACTATTTTTTTTTTTATATATATATATTTCTAATACCATAAATTCAGCTGATCCAACCAAGGTACAAAACAGCTGAAGCACCATCAGTTTCTCTGAAACATGTTACCAGAATGGCGCCTGAGTTTCATATGGAAATCTGATCCCTACTCACTTCAGCTGCATATTCCCCTCTGTGCCACTGAAGTCTGCTGGCAGAAGCGGGAGAAGCAAGTTTTTAAACAACCCCTACCAATGCAATTTGCTAAATCCAGATTGCATCAGAAGCATTTCTCAGTTAGGCAACACAAAAAATAACCTTCACAGAGCAAGAAGTTCAGTAAACAAAAGAAAGAAAAGACTGCAGACGTTATCAGCTATACTGAATTTAGTGGGAGAAAAACACAAGCAAATACATTGAACAACCTCCTAACTTTCTGTGAATGCTAGCCCAAACAGTAATTCCTAACTCTAGACACGTTATTACTGTCACTGGGAGGAGCTGAAGCCATTCAAGCTAAAGAATGGGAAATATGTATTACTCTCTACTCAACTGGTTTTCTCAGCAGTTCAAGAAGCACTGTCCATAGCTCAATAAACAAGGGGAAATTTCTCTACTGCTTCTTATGACAGTTTATCTCAACAGGAAAGAGTTAATCTACTAGTATTACTAGGCTGGAAGGAATAAAGACATTAACTTCTGTTCCCCGCTCCTGCCAGATTACTAGAGCAACAAGAATACCCATGGGAGCTTGAAATTTTATACTGATTAGATTTGGGAATAAATACGCAAGCAATTGCTTTCAAGTGTAGTTATTACTAAAAAGGCTATCTTTCCTATTTCTTTTCTGCTCAGTATGTATTTTTGATCAGCAATTTCATATTTTTTGTCTCAGCTTAGGAAAACTAACACCCACTTAGAATTAAACTTGGCTAGGGATGTTAAAGATAAACATGAAGGGATTCTATAGGTACACTGCAAATAAAAGACAGACTAGGGACAATGTGGCCCCCTCCAAAAGCTATCAGGAGAACTGGCTACCCTGGATTTGGAGAAGGCTGAGGTTCTTAATGACTTCTTTGCCTCAGTCTTCAC
>JAOEHY010034318.1:39483-52903 GCA_025447955.1 Psilopsiagon aurifrons
CCGAGAAAAAATGTGTAAGAAACAAAACACAGAGCAAGCACTGAGCACATCAAATGGAGCTAACATATAGGGCTTTGGGGAAATCACCAAGTACTGCAGAACACAAACTCTCATACAGCAAATTCAATTCTCTAGTCTTTACAGATAGATATATTCAACTGCAACTTTTAGAGTAAACTGATGTCATGTATCTACAGTTAGGTACCAAGTATTGTCTTCAATGTGTCTAACAGTCAAGTTCAGTTCTGTTTGCTTCTGCTCATATTTTTCTGAAGTACTAACTGACTGAAATTAACACAATTACAATTTGTTTCCTGCAGCAGAAAAAATGTCAGCAAGCTGCAATCAATTACAGCATTTACATACTGCAGCTTCTCTGGGGACACTACACGAGCATCAGGAGTTGATACCAGAGTTAGCCCCTTCGGAAAAGATCTGCATTTGAAGCAGGTGGAAAGAGGAGATTTCTCCACAGCAGGCTACATGATCCAAGGGATAGAAGAGTACAGTTTCTAGAAGAGGCAAAAGGCTAATCTCTTTTAGTAGTGGAACAGACATCCATGCTAAACTCACTCCTAGAGAGCAGCTGGTTCCCAAGCACACACAAATTTTTACCCTTCCAGCCAGAGCTCAGGAAAGACACCGCTTCAAAGCACTAAGCTCCTTTCTGCATCTGGGTGTAATACCGAAGTAAAGACCCACTGCACCAGACTACTGCTCACAAAATTCTTAATTACTATGCTGATCATTCCCTGAATCAGTTGCTGGCAACTCCCCACCCAAAAAGAAAAAAAAAATAAAAATCACCTAGGCAGAATTAACATAGGAAGAGAGACTTGAGTTTAAAAAGGTAAGCTATAAAATTAAACAGCTTCTGCTGAATAACAGATGCAAATCCCCAGTTCTGCTACAGCAAGGGAGTTGAAGACTTCACTGAAGCAGGTGTATGCTCTTCCGTACACCCACCTTTCCTAAACTTGACATCAAATTTTTTTGGTTCTATTGATGTACTGTCCTTCCTTTAACACCTGGCTCTCCTCCAATCACATAGAATCCAGAACATTTCTGAAAGGGGAATGAAATGTCATACCATTATGCAGTCCTGTCAGATTCACTGCCAAACTCCAGCTATACCTGCAACCTTGCTTTCCACATAGCACTTGCCACCCCACTTCAAGAAATGCTACGGATCATATACAAACCATCAGTATAACTCAGTCTACAAGTACTTCTTTCCTCTTTCTTCCCTACCTAATGACTGGTAGTCATCACTATTAGGGCACACAGCAAATGTAAAGGCAAAATTTGGAAAGAAGCACAAGATGAGAGCTTCTCAAAGCTGTCACAGGACACATGCACATGTTTTACACCCTAACTCCAACACACTAACTTCTTACCTCCTGGAAGTTATGCTGTGTGAACTTGTCAGCAATCCTCAACAGTTCACGGCATGAATGAGTGTCAGCAAAAGCTCGGATGCCCAGGCAATTGGAAGGGTCCAACTGTCTCTTAAGGAATTCGCAGCAGGCCTCCTGGATCTCAGCCAACTGGAGAAGGCAGGCAGCTGGCAACAAGGTCTGGACATTTCCCTCTTCTACAGTGATCTGAGAGGTGTATGCGAAGTCAATCAGCAGCTCCATGGCCCTTTCGTCGATGTCTCTAATTACTACTTCTGTCTGCCGAGACTCTGCCAGTTCCCCAGTGAACATGGCTCGGAAGTAAGGGCTGCAGGCTGACAGAATGACCCTGTGGGCGTAGATCTTCTTTGCACCAACTACTAGCACCACATCACACAACTCCCGGTGCTTCCTCAGAAGATTGATGACTTCCAAGGTTTGTCGAGGGTGCTTGTCAGAGATGTAGGGCATGCGAGCAGGCTGTGGCACCCCTTCTGGCAGTTTGTTAGGATCTCCGAGTGTGCAACGGCTAGTCACATCCATTCCGGTCTCTCCTGGCCGAGTACTGCTACACCTGCAGAGGAAGAAGTCAGAAGACAGGACCATCGTCAACTAATCTACCTCCAAATGTACGCCAAAGCTCTACGGCTTGCATTGATTACAAGCACAAAACCACCACTGCCTGTAGCTCCATGCCATAACACAGAAACAAGCACATGATCATGTGAAAGAGGAATCTGTCTCTAACCAAAGCATACCTAGAAGTAAACAAATGTCAACTTGCAACAGGATTATATTTATACCTATTTTTATATACTTTCTATGACACATGGCTGTAAGACCCAACTACACATACATACGCATTAACTGAACCTCGTAATAGCCTTGTGCGGCAGAGAAGCAATATCTCCATTTCACAGAGAGTAACTAAAGCAGAAAAGTTTAGCCCACTTGCCCATTAACACTTCAGTTTTCTTTAACAGAGCTGGAGATGGATTTCCGGTGCAAAGAATTCCAGCTGCATGATTTAACCAAACTTTTCTCTTCTTCTACCTACAGTTTTTTAGAGGGTCACTCATCACTGATATCTAAACACATTAAACTGTCACACAAACTTCAGTAACTTAACATAGCCTGCAGCCTACCATGAGTGTTTCAGGTTCACAGAATACCCATTTAATCATCACCTCTTCAGTTATTTTTGAATTATGGAGGCTTCTGACTTAATACACCTTCCCTGACACATTTCAAAAGAAGGTTAATCTTTCCCAAGAATGGTATACTAAGAACTGCAGAAGGCAATCAGGATTATCAGACTGATCAGGAAAAAGTCAAAACAATCTAAGTATCTACAATTATCGGCCTAGTGAAAAAGGAAGAAAATAAAGTCAAGATGATAACTTTAGAGGAATGACTTGAGAATATATAAACCAAGTTTCTGGCACAGAGTAGGAACAACATACTACCTAACAAGTTCCACATGCAATGTGTTAACTAGTTGATGCTCTTCTTTATGAAAGTTCAGGTACCTTTCCTTGATACCTCACATCCCTGGGCAAATGTCAGCTCTGCCACAGCCCAGGTGCAGTACCCCTCTGCACAGCAGCATGACAACACTGACAGATCACACTTCACACCACATATACTACTAACCCAAGTGAATGGTAATGCTAACCATTACCACCTCCTCTGGTACACTGTTATCTGTGAGCTGACACTACCTCAATTTGGTTCATATTAAGAGTTAAAAAGAAATCTAACTTTGCACTGCCATTGCTCAATGTATTTTGCAGCATGCTTGAAGGACAGAATTAAAAATAAGTAACTCGCATCTTTTCCTCTCATCACTACATCAAATGCACTTTCTAACCACAGGGAAACCAGTCTCTTTGCAGCAGTTCAAATTATTCACTTGCATCTTAGCCTGTTTTCTCATCCCCTCCATACACTCCATCATCATATTCAGATGTTCCAGACCATTACCAGCTGGATCTTCCCTCTCGGTTTTGTTGCTTGTTCTTGTTCAGTCCCTGCACCTTAAATGCCTTGGGTTTTATCCCAATTCCATCTTTTTTATATTCATCACCATTCTCCTTTTCTGACACCTCTAACAAATCCTTCTCCTGTTATACTGCCTCTCGCCCTCCTGCACCCACTCTTGTCCCTCACAACCCAAATTCACCTCGTAGGGTTTGACAACCGTTTTCAAAGCTCTGCCAAGTTCCTCATGAAAAATGTGCTAAGCTCTCCCCACAGCAACACAGACAAAATAAGTTTAATGGTACCACTACAAATGCCCCCCCCAAGACCTTGACTAAAGATCAATTTACCTAATTAGCTTACTTTCATGGTACTCAGCAGCTAAGGCCAGAGGGCAAGTAATTTAATCCCTCCACCAAGAGACAGAGAAAGTTAACAACAAAAATCCACCTGTAGAATCTAGCTCCTGCCAAGCAAGCCAAACAGATTTTTACTGTGCATTAACGCTTTCAAGCTATGTCAAACCAACTCGCAGGAGAAAAAAAGACAAGTAAGAGCCCTATTAAGACACACACTTACTATAATAATTTTTGGTTAGTCAAACCACAACAGTACAGACTAAGCATTCTTCAAATAAAAACCCATTCCACGTAACTAACCTATCACAAGAGATGACCTATGTCCAAGACAATACCTGTTTCTAGAAAGCAGAATCCCTCTACTATACCTGTAGGCTTTCCTCAAAGACCACTCCAACTAAAAACAGCCTTAAAGTAGATCTCAGAACTTTTTAGACTGGCACAGATTCTAAGTACAGAAAGATTAGATTAAGGCTATGCTGCCACAAGGAATACAGTGTATCTTGTCAATCCCACCATGCAAGACTCTGTTGACACAGAACAATAGGGGGGACATCTTATGTCACGACTGGCTGGATTTAGGCAGTAGTCCTTCCTAGCCAAGACAGGACAGAACAGGATTTTCTGCCCAAATGAGACTGCTTAACAAGTCTTTAAATAAACTGACTGAAAGGGAGTCTGGTAAGATCTGGGCGTCCTTGCATTGTCCCCATCAACATTCATCTGAATGACAGCATTGCATCCAGTCTCCTTCCTTCGGGAAAGTCCTGGCTAATGACTAAAGAAAACTGAATGGATGGGAAAAAAGGAGTAACAAACAAATTAGCACATTCATCCAGAATTTATCTCTGGGTAATGCAATAGCTTGGGAATTTTCATACTGGATCAAACCGGATGCCTGATGTTAAGCACTTTGGGTTGCTGCTTACACAGCCATGGAAGCATGAATTAGAAGGACACTGATAGCAAGCACCTCCACAGGTATCATAATTTAACTGCATTATGTGTGCATTATACGTGCATTATGCATATATATGCATAGAGAATGAAATGATGAGTCAGTAGCTTAGAGGTGTGAAAAAAAGAAGGCAACACTTTATTCTCACATGGCAGGCTAGCTGCCTCCCACACACACACACAAAGGTAAGAGCTGCTCCAGAACTCTCAGGGTGATTAAAAAGGGTTGAGGATTAGAGAGGAAATGTGTATGCAAGGATAAAGATTCACACCCAGCTATGCAGATATTCTGGGATTAGCTTCCATCAAAATGCAGGGCTCGGGAAATCTGCAAATACAATGGGATTAAGAAAGGGCTGACAAAGGATCAGTTTTTATAGTACACTGCTGAAAAGTACAAATGGCAACACAGGCAGCCTCCAGCGCTAAGTCAGCTAGATAAATACACTGCTCTGCCTCTATTTTACTAGGCCACACCACTTGCCAAAACTTTTATTCACTAACAAAGACAGCTATAAAACATACATCCTAGGACCTTACAGCAGATCCTTCCAAAGTTCAAAAAAAATACCTAATAACATATCTAAAAAAAAATTCTCTCTAATACTGTCCTAGAGCTCCTTAACTGCCAAGTCAGTGGACTGCCTTTTTTTGTTTGTTTACGTTAACGTATGTTTTTGTTTTAGCATGAGATTATAAGCAAGCTTTAACACTCTTCAGAAAAAAAAAATAGGCTGACCTATGCAACAGAACAAGTCTCAGGCTAAAAACATCAACTGAAATCCAAAATCATACACCACTACTGGATTTCAGTAGCAACAGATTTTAGTAGCAAATGACAATTCAAATCAAACCAGTAGGAATTTCTGTCAATGCTTTGCTTTGAATTTAACACATACACAAAGAATATATTATTTCCTATACTTGTTACAAAGCTGCCAAAATAAAGACCTTTGATTTGGCCTAGCCAAACGCAATACCTTTGGTGACAAAAGTGAACCACCACTGGCAACTAGGTAAATGGAAGTGCTTTATTGTGACAATCAATACTCTTCAGAATTAGTCAGCTGAATGTCTGATTATTATTAAAAATACCACCAATTCCTCTTCTTACCTAGCCAGCAAGTTCTAGATACATATTATCAACAAGACTTGAGTCACGCAAACAAGAGGATAAACCTGACTGCAACAGTATTTTACATTACTCGACAGGAGAGCAGCAAAGATCTGCTGCATATTTACTACGAGGGTGGTGAAGTACTGGAACAGGTTGCCCAGAAAAGCTGGGGATGTCCCATACCTAAAAGTGTTCAAGGCAATGTTGGATGGCGCTTTGAGAAATCTTGTCTACTAGAAAGTGCCCCTGCCCAAGGCACGGGGGATTGGAACTACATGAGCTTTAAGGTCCCTTCCAACCTAAATCAAACCATTCTACGCTTCTATGGTATGTCCCTATTCCATTGATTAGTTTGATTTCCACCTACCAAAACTAGAAAACTCAGTTTCACCAGGAATGAGGATGTCCACACTCTGAAAGATGAAGTTATTACTAGAGTCTTTGCAAACCTTCGTAAGACTTCGGTATTCTATCTTGGGCAAGAGCGATGTCCAATCTACTGGTTAACTGCAAGTGACCATGAGGGTCCCAAATGCACTGCTTGGGGAAGACTCCCCCAAATGCACTGCTGGGGGAAGACTCCTCCTCAGCATGGTCTGGCTGCCTGTGCTCAAGGCCACTCAGTACAGTACTGCTGTAACCTGGAATCGGGCTGCAGGGAAGAGGTAGGAGGACCACCCTACTTTGCCTGCTTAAGCCCTCATGCTTAGCCTGAGCACATCTGCACCTGCCCTTGTACTCTATTGATATTGACCTGCTGAGCTGGCTTCCTGGCTTGACCTCAGTCGTTCTTCATCACTGCAGACTTGCCTGATGAGCACCAGGCTCCTGACTGACCCTGACCATTGAATTTGCTCTGCCCTCCTTACTCAGCTACTGTGGAACTACACACTTCACTGAGAGGTCCCCTCTGCCTTGCTTTTCCCTCAGCAAAACAATGTTCTCTTGCTGCTCCCTGACAGTGAGAAAGTATAGCCTGCCCCAACTGTCACCTCCTTCTTAATGCAAGTGTCATTGTTTAAACCCAGTCGGAAACGCAGCACCAGGTACTACTCACTCACACCCTCCACTTCTCCCTCCTCAGGTGGGATGGGGAAGAGAATCAAAAGAATGCAAAACCTGCAGGTTAAGATAAGAACAGTTTAACGACTAAAATAAAGCGCAATCTCATAATAATTGAGGAAATAACAAGGAGAGAGATACAAAACTAAAAGGGGGACCTCACCCCCCAAAACCAGCAAATGTAACTGATTCACAATACAATTGTTCACCACTTGCTGACCGATACCCAGCCCATCCCCAAGCAGCAATCAGACCCTTCTAGCCAACACCCACATATTATATACTGGGCGTGATATGCTGTGGAATGGAATACCCCTTTGGCTCGTTTGGGTCAGGTGTCCCGTCTCTGCTCCCTCCTGGCTTCTTGTGCCCCTCTGCAGTGGCAGGGCATAGGAAACTGAAAAGTCCTTGATCAGGATAAGCACTACTTAGCAATAGCTAGAACATCAGCGTGTTATCAGCATTATTCTCACACTAATGCCGAAACACAGCACTGCATCAGCTATTAGGAAGAAAATTTACTTTGTCCCAGCTGAAACCAGGACAGCAAGATAAATCCCATTTCAACATCAATGCATTTTCTCTACTATACCGTTGACAGAAGTACCTGCAGTTCCTTTTCTGTTCAAATTGTACTTCCCATCCTCTGAATGCTGAACACATTTGATACCAAGTCGCCATGCTTACTAACAGAGCACAGACGAAGTCTCACTTCCCTCTTCTTGCAGTATCTAACAGGACTCTCGCACGTGATATTAAATGGCTGAAAAGCTCTGAATAAAAGGATAAAAGGAAGTGCTCCACCATTCGTTTAGCTGGACTTTATAGGCAGAACTGGTAGCTTAAAATTCAGTCAGGAATCTTTTATCATTTTCTGCTAAGATACACAGGAGAATAACAAACAAATTTTAACAATCAACACAGAGGCCCTTAAAATATGCAAACATATTCAAGAATTGAAGTCCACAGCTTATGATAGAGCCCTGCTTGACAAGCCTAGACTGCAGCAGTACAGAAGGTCGAGGTACAGTAATCAGCTAGCTAGTTCAAAAGTAAAATCATGTAAATATGTCAAACTTGTTATCGATGCTTTACCCTGTTTTGCCAGAGAGGGAGAGAAATCAAAAAGTACTCAAAGGTCTGGTCTGCACCCACTGTCTAAATAAAATTTAAAAAATCCCCCAAAGCCTGAAGTGCCACAACAGAAAACCTCTATTACGTTAGCACCCAGCTGTTGCTCACCACTAAAATGAACTTCAGCACTTCAATTCTCTGCCTCAATGCAACATGCAGACAACAGCAGACAAAAAAAAAAAAAAAATTAAAAAAAAATAAATTAGAACCTCAATTTTTCCATTAGGAACATCAAAAATAGAGAGAAAACAAGAAAATGAGCCAATGAGCCAAGCCGGTCACCCACTTTATGTAATCTTGCAAAAAGATTTTGATAAATGGAGTACAACACAAGAACCTGAAAATTTGTTGCTTTACATTGGTTAATATTTAAACAGTCTACATTGTAGAAGACTAAGATGGAAGAAAGCTCACCTGCTACTTAA
Source organism: Psilopsiagon aurifrons (assembly GCA_025447955.1). NCBI lineage: Eukaryota > Metazoa > Chordata > Aves > Psittaciformes > Psittacidae > Psilopsiagon > Psilopsiagon aurifrons. Next base: position 47,915 of record JAOEHY010034318.1, read on the forward strand.
TCTGTCTTAAAGAAGGAACTCACTGTAAAAGTTACATACAGCTCCTCATTTTCTAACCCACATTTTTTATCTTGGCAAAAATACTGAACTATGAATACACAACCTCACAGCAGTGATGCCCATATCATGTCTCAAGGTTTACTCACTAGCTTAACTGCAGCAGCACAGCCTTTTTTTGTTGTGCTTGACAGCTTCATTTAATTAAACCATACAGTGTCACTCTTTGAGGGTTTAAACAACTCTATATTTATTGCCTTCTTACACAGAACCTGGGCAAATGGCTTCCACAAATGCTGTAGACAGAAATGCTCTTCATCTATGATTAAAATTCCTTTTCTTCTTTTATATGACTGTTTACAGAATTATTGTTAATAAAAATTTCCCTGCTTTCAACATCCTGAAGAGTGCTGACAGACTAAGCAATTTGTGTGAGTTGTCTTTATTTCACTTAGAGGTATAGAACTTTAGGAAATTTTACGTCCACATAGCTTGTATCACACACAAATACAGAAATATATCTGCTGTTAAGTTTCTCCATGGGATCGCCACTGGATAGTGAAATGCAACTAGAACTAGCAGACAAACCCATTTGCCAAACTGTCAACAAGCTGATTTACTGTGGTAATTGTTTCTCTATATAACAGATATGTTTTTAACATAATCACTGCAAGAACTCCTCTGAATTAAACTTCAGCTTCATCTTGAACTCATTCGAACTGAGGCAGCTGTCATCCACAATCTGAAAACAAGATCTCCTTTTCACCCAAGACCTTATCCCATCAAAGCAACTAATTTTGGTTTTCCCCTCAACTAAAGAAAGTTTAAATTTATTCCCAGGCAGATTATTTCACACAATTAAATTAGTAGTTAAATAATGAATTTTAAATAGGATAGTAAATGGGGGATGAGAATTATGATAACTTGTCTGCTGTACTCTTTCTAATAGCACATTCATTTAGACTTGTGGTGTTGTAAATACAGAAAACTAAATACATTTAAGTAAGGACTAAGAGTGAACACTTTATATTATAATTCTCTTGGCCAGGGCTTAACAAAAAAAAAAAAAGGAAATTGTCTAGTCACTTAAGAAACCAACTCGTGTGATTTATCATACCTGCGTCAGAGAACAATTGTTCTCCATAGTCTTACCTGCGCATTGGCTTTCCGTCCATGCACCGTGCAGAGAAGCCTTCACCCTATTCTTCAAGACCTGATCCAAACCAAAAAAAGAACAAAAAAGGGTCATATTCTGAAGGAAGAGAGAACCTTCTTTCCTCTCTTCATCCTGGCTCTAGGACAACAGAACTGACCACAGCCACAGACTAATATGACTTCAAGCTCTTAACCAGCTATAATTCACAGCCTAGATTAATGATGTCTTGGACTTCAGAGAATAAAACAGGAGAAAATACAATCAACATTAAATTTAATCACAGCTGCATAATGATTCTTTAGGCAAATGGAACACACACATCATAAAGTCAATAAACTGTCAGCCTCCCTGAATACTTAAAACTGTTCTACAAACGAAAACATATTTCATGTAACAGGGTGTTTACTCTCACTCCTTTCCCAGAGCCAGTAGGTATCTCTCCATACATTTACAAGATTTAAGGGAGGCTGGCACTTAATAAACAGCACTGTGCTGCTCAACAGCTACACTAAGGAAACAGTATTTGATGCAAGCTAAAACTTGTGTCTGGAAACTGAAGATAACTATGTTCTCCAGAGGTAAAAGAGATGCTAATAACGGTACTACATCTGCAAAGATTAATGATGCTTTCTAATGCTCACTACACATCCACTCCAAATATCCATTTTCTGAGCGGAATAACAGTTGCAAACTGCTCATGTCTTCCATGTTCAACCACTAACTTCAATTCTAATGTAGATTAACCCTTTTTACAAAGGTATCAATCATCTGAATTTTCTTTTTAATGTCAATTCAATTAGGAATACATTAAATCCAATCATTATTTAAAGCAATAAGGCTAACTTAAGTCATATATTAAAAAAAAAAAACAGAAGTGTTCTGCTTCCATACTGACTTCCTCTCATCCATAAATGAGGTGAGAAATCAGAAACTAGTGAAACTACAGAAAAACCAATGACAGAATGAGACTGAATAACTGACAATAAACAGAAGTAACAATTCAAAAAGAAAAACTTAAATTCTGTAAGAATAAAATAACTTTCGGAAGACTGAAATTGTCTCACTGGAGCCCTGCATCCAACATTAACAAAGGTTTTTTTTTGGCACAATTTAACTACAAAATAAATATCTGGCTACATGAAGAAGCACTTTATTTTATATGCAACATTCTGTAGGTACATTATCACAGAAACACAAACAGTAGTTTGCCAGTTACTGAAGAATACGCTCAGACTTGCTGCCTTTCACAGCTGCAAATTACTCAGGTTCATCGTTTCCTGCAAATAAAGCCAGCCACTTCCTCCTGCTTAGGGCACTACATACCCATTTAAATTCGAACTATGACTGCCCAACCTCACTCCGACCAGATTCTGCTATACCTCCTCTAGCCAGCATCGAGGGGCTTCCTGGAAAAACGAGCCACACTGCATGCACCCACAAGAGAACACCAGCTGCCCTACTGCAGAATAGCATCTCCACAACTGCCCTCGTGCTGTAACACATGCAAAGGCTATTCAGAGCATTCTGCACATGCTAAGAAATGTGGACGATGCTATTCTTAGACCCCTGATTACAACAGATTTAAACCCATTAAAACACACACTAAAAGTCATGAGAAGAAAAAAAAAAAAAAAAAAAAAAAAAAACACATCAAAACCAAACCAAACCAAAACCAAAAAACCACCACATTTTAGTCCGGGAATCTCGATTTAGTGCTCTCCGCGGGGCAGCAACTGAACGTAATGACAACCTCCCTAGCAATGCGTAGCCCTGGCTTTCCATCACCCGCAGGCGCAAGTAGGTTTCCCGGGACATGCAGCCGCTCCTCCCAGACGAACACGGCTCCCTCCTGCTCCTTCCCCAGCAGACCTCACGCCAACAGCCCGCGGCGACAGAGCAAGCCGGCAAATGACAGCAAGTGGCGGGCAGGGGCGCGGACCCAGGCCGGCAGGAGAAGCCTAGAAGGCGGGGGGCTCTTCCAGGCAGCCGCATCCCCACCGGCCTGGGAGCGAATGGCCCGAGCCGCGCCGCAGCGGCGGCCTGCCGAGACAGCGCGACACGCACTGCTGCCAGCCCTGCCCCGCCACGCCAACAGCACCGGGAGAAGGTAGCGCGCCCGGGCCCGCACAGTGGCGGCAAAAGGCGCCCACAGCAACCACACAGCTGCAGCGAGAAGCGGCCTCCAGTCTAACACCGCCAGACGGCCCGCGCCGCGTTCACTCACGCTGGCCGCGGGATTCGCCGCCGACCCGCGGCCCCGCAGCAGCCCTGCCGAACACAGCTCAACGAGCAAACCCCTCCCCACCAGCAGGAAATGATCCGTCCCCGCGCGACGGACCCGCCAACCGCTGCTGCCACACGACAGGCCGCGCCCGCCCCTTCCGTCCCCACCCGCGGCAGCGGTAGGGGCCGCAGTCCCGGCCTCGGCCCAGTAACCGGCGAGGTCTGCTGCAGCCCGGCACTGGCTGCGATTTCCCTCAGAGCTGGTCCTGTGTCGGCAAGGTCCATGCCAGCAGGTGCGTCCGCGACGGCCGGGAGCGCCTGCCGCCGTAATGCGACACAGACTGTGCCGAGGCCCCCGGTGCTACCCCTATCCCACCGTGTAATCGGTGCCCCAGAGACGCATCCACACCCTGGAGGTTCGAAATACAAACCCATGCACCGGTGAGGCAGCAGCAAACAATACATGCCAGGCTCCCATCGGTCATTTCCCTCCAGGAGTAGCTAAGGACTAATCGACCCCCAGAGGTACTCTGATGGCAAACATCACACCAGGACGAGAGCGGGTGTTAGTAGGAGGATGGCACCTCTAGATGTAGTATATTCATCCGCGCACCACTGCCTCCACTTCAGAACTTACTGCTCCCTCAGGCCCCCCACGGCCAGACACTGCACCCGGTGCTGGGGACCGACAATTCCCCCATGTGCCTGCCAATGGCAGCCGGATTCAGCAGTCCCTCTGGTGCACCCAGCCTCGCAGCACGAACTCCCCCATCCATGCTTCTTGCAATTTTGCCACCATACGGAACACTACAAGTTTCACTGAAGATGAAACTTCAAAGACAGCTGGGCTAAAAGTCCCCAGGACTAAACTACAGGGTGGCCTGAGCCACCCCTCTACAGGGGACAGCCAGATAATACCCATGCCGCAGACACATCTGGGAAAATCAGCAAAACTGTTGCTAGGAGCAGCCTGCTTTCTCAGGCTTCTACCACTTTTCACAACAACAAATTTTACTGTTCCTATATCTCATTTCACTGCTCTACCGAGGGGGTCCAGGGAAGCAACAACATGAAAGCCAGTGGTGCGAGCCAGGCTGCTGCAGGCCAGCTTGCGGAAGGATAAGACAGAAGCCAGCTCACAAACTGAGACTTTTTTCCCTTGGAAGAAACCAAGATGAGGCTCCACTCAGTTCTCTCCCTGACCACTGCACTCTACATGGTGTTTCTGTTCCCCGGTGGCCTTGTCCTTTTCAATGAGCACCACTGTGACACAGATGAGAAGGAAGACTTTGCTGAAAACCTGAAGCAGCTGCCTCTTGTCCCTGAGACTGGGGCTACTGATTGGAGTGGCAGTATCAGTCTTCGCAGCCCCCACAGCGGTGCCCTGTTCAATATGACCGGCATTCCTGATAGCCTGCAGCAACAACCCATTGTTGCAAAGAGCTGGGCTGCTGAATGGAAAAGCAGCATGGGTCTTCCCAGAACCCACGGCAAGGTCCGATTCAGAACAGGCGCCGTTCCTGAAGTCCTGAATAATACGGCCCCTCACCTGCCCTACTCTCTGGGCCTGCAGGGGAAGTTGACCTGGCTGCTTTCCCAGCCCTGGATAACCG
>JAOEHY010034318.1:57633-73470 GCA_025447955.1 Psilopsiagon aurifrons
ACTACAGTCCCTAATGAAGAGTCCCTCCCCAGCATCCCTATAGCCCCCTTTCAGATACTGGAAGGCTGCTATGAGGTTTAGTCAAGCCAGGAGATGATGGGATGCAAATGAGATAAGGACAGGAGGGAAGCACAGCAAGGCTTGAACACTGGCCTAAACAGAAACTGTTCCTGCAGCTTTTCCTGTAAAATAAAACACTTCAGCAATTCAGGAGCTAAAATCCCTCTCTAGCTTGTTTGGGCAGGGACTAGGTGGCACTGTGTACCCAAAAAATGAGACATTATTCAGATGCTTCTGTAGTGAATGGTAGCAAAGAGAGCCAGGAGAAAGGGGTGTCTGAGCTACGCTCAACTCTAAATTCCAGGGGAAATTGAGGCTTCTTCTAGCAGGGAGAAGGTCTTTTCTTTCTTTCCTCATTAAAGCCACCTGAAGACAGACAATCCAGTCGTCATAAAGCTACAAGAGCTTTTGGAGAAGTTGATAGTTTACAAAAGTGGCATTTGCAAATGCAGAAGTATGTGGAAGCCTGTGATGGGGAGGTTGTTTGGCATTTGTTTTCTTCTGCTTGCACCCACATCATCCTCAATTTGAAAAGGTGAAAACAGTTCCCTCAGGATTACCCTATGATGGTTTATTCTAGCAACTATCCCCTGCAGCACCAAGTGTTGCTTTCTAGTCTATGGTACCTTGTCACAGAGTGGTGGGAAAGCATGTGCCAGTTTGAGTGGTGAATTGTCCACAAGCTTAACTCTGAAGTCCTACAGCTGGTGGGAGGTGGCTTCAAGAGGAGGAAAAACAGACTGGATGGGGAGAAAAATCCTCTTCCCCTCAGATAAAATCTTCTGAGGGCATCATTTGGCATTTTGTAAGCACCGTTCACAGCAGCACAGAGCAGGCCAGAGGCCAGCAGCATTTATGGATGAAGTTGCCACCATGTTATCTCCCAGTCCCAAAGGCATTCAAGTCACAGATGGAAGCCTGCAGCAGTGGGGAAGAAGAGGAGCGATCTCATAAGGAAGCAAACCACTCTCTGAACCATCTACAAATGACAGAGGAACCCTCCACCACTACCCTGCACACACATTGATTGAGCAGCTGGCTGCTTATCACAACATGCACCTTTTGTTTGCTTTTAGCTCTCATGAGGGTATGAAAGCTTTACTTGCTTGTTTTGGCTCTGAAAGACGTCCTTCTTGTCTCTAACTGTTGTCTTTAACATTGTCAGACCAATAATCCAGAGCAAATCAATGGTATAGCTGCCTCAATTTGCCCTAATGGGGGCCACAGAGATGATACACAGATTAAGTGTCTTTAGAAATGCTCTAATGGTCTGCTGAAAACAGCATCTACGATCTAACACTATTGTGTGCTGTCTTACAAATACACAGAAATCACCACTATCACTGCTTGACCTGAATCCATCAGACAGGTGTTGCCTGAGCCAGCTGAGAGCAGGCAATCATTGCAATGTGACCAAGGCACACTGGCCAGCTGCAGGAGGGTCCTCATTTTTTCCTCTGTCAATGCTTTTGTGCCACAAAAAACCACATAGCACTCAAAACTAGCAAGCAGGTAAGCAAGCAGTGCCTCACCAGGGAAGAACTTCCTAATGTTGAATCTAAATCTCCCCTCTGCCAGTTTAAAGCCATTGCCCCTTGTCCTGTCAATACCTGTCCTTGTAAAAGCCCCTCTCCAGACTTCTCGTAGACCCCTTTAGGCACTGGAAGCTTCTCTAAGGTCTCCCCAGAGACTTCCCTTCTTCAGGCTGAACAGTCCTAACCCTCAGCCTGTCCTCATAGGAGAGGTGCTTCAGCCCTCACAGCATCTATTATTTTTTCTCTCCAGTAATCAGAGGAACATGAGCAAAATTAAACAGCAAGCAAATCCACAAATACTCTGGTGGCTATGGAAAGGAGATGATGTATTTTATGTTCTTGGCTTGCACAATACTACAAAGTCGTCTTCATTCACCTTTCAATGAAACTTGGTTTACCCTAGCAAGGTTACAGAGTGAAGCAACCATGGCAGGTGATAGCCAGAGCAGGTGACTTGTGAGAGCTGCAGCATTATTTAACTAAGTGATGTAGAAATGCACCAACAGCTCCTCACTTCCATATGTAATGGGATTTCTCAGAGGACTGGTTGAACTGGTTGCAACGGCTACTTTACATAGCAGAGCAGGGAGAACTGATTATGTCAATGCCAAAAATTTGTCCAAAAGTATGGATTTAGCCTGTGTTTGACCGTGTAAAATGAGCCCCTTTCCAGTAACTGTTCAGCTCCTAAAGCACATCTATTGCTTCTAATGGCAAAGTTAAGCTAGGCAGAAACTTTCTCCTGTGGCTCCTCAGAAAATTTGCAAGCAATTGCCAAGTGCAGGTTCAGTCAGGGTGTGTGCAATCTTAACACAGAGAACAAAGGTGTTTGGGCATAGCTGAGGGCTTATTTTGGTCTAGAGCATGGCCATTAACAACAAAAAGCACGATAAGAATGCAGACAGAGTTCAGCGTCCTTAGCTAAGTATACAGGACTGAGAGTTAATACAAGCACATCTTCACACATGGTGAAAGGTAAACATGCAGCAGCCTCTATAAAAGCATTGTAATAATTAAATAACTATGCTAATGTAATAATTTTAGAGTGTATCAAAGCTTTACAGTCATCCTGAACTTGCATTTCAAGTAGCATCACCTGAGTCCCTGGTTAGCTGACCTGCGACTCAGGGAAACATACATAGAAGTGGGGAGGATTCGAGATTAAACTCAAAGCCTGCATCTGCACAGATTCTTTCATTGTTTTTCTTTTTAATCTGTAATACAGTTATTCTGCGATATCAAATTTCCCTGAAAGTCTGTAAATGATTTCAAATTATGCAAGTTTAGGCAGCACTTGTGGGAAGCTCATAAGATATTGCTGCTATCTCATGAACTAAGTATTTTGCTGTGCTTTGTGGATGTAGTCAAAGAATGAATCATTGAGCAGTTATCACAAGTGAATGACCTTTTTGTGATTCACCACACTATAATTTAGAAACTGTAGCTCCTCTTAAATTCCATTTTGGGGAAATCCCTGCAGCTTTTCTCTAAGAATGGCTTTAAAGGTCTTGTGCTTGTATTCAAATGACTTCCCCTCTGCCCTGGAAGAAATGGAGAGAATTTAGAGGACAGAGGTTAAATGCTCATTGGGGATAAAAAAAAAAAAGCTTTAAAAACACTAAAAGCGAGCAGCATAAACTACAGATGAACAGCTAATAAGATTAAGGAAAAGATACCTGGTTTAGCTTTTACATATGCACCTGATCATCCCTGAATACCTTTAACTTCATTTGGGGTGGGTTTTCTTGTTCCAGTTATATTGCTAATACAGACATGTGAGATTAGCACTGAAGTTTAATTAGAAATAGTTTTTTATTATTACTGAAAGTATTAGCAAAAGGAATTTTCCTGCTGTTGTTCATTACAAATTCACTACTTAATTACTGCTTATTGCTCCAAAAGCTTTAAGCAGTCTGTGGAAAGTTAGAAACATTGATAGGAATATACAGACTTGGACAGGAGTGATATGTCCACTGGCAATGTCCACAACCTTTTCTATGATTAAAAATATTTATATGTATATATATATGCATACACCTCCACATACATATACATATATAATGACACATCATTAAATTATGTAACATATTACATATTGTTTATAGCATATTGTCTATTATAGATTATATATGTATTATTTCTAGACATAGAATCATAGAATCATAGAATAGTTTGGGTTGGAAAGGACCTTAAGATCATCTAGTTCCAATCCCCCTGCCATGGACAGAGACACCTCCCACTAAACCATATCACCCATACATATTCTCTTTCAGTATTTCCTTAACAGTGGACCATATTAGGGACGCCCCAAAATTTAAAGAATCTACTTTTTTCATCATGCTTCCTGCAGAACAGCCCTTCTTTTACCAGGCCAGTCTTTAGGAGAATTCAAGTGCTTTTCTGCCCAGGCTGAATCAACTTCAGAAAAGGCACAGGAAACACAAGCAGTGCCATGACATATGCAGTGGGAGCCTTCACACAAAACTTGTTCTCTCAACACTTTATAGTGGGAATGGGTTGTGAGCAAAAGAGTAATAAAAGATTCTGAAGACAAGTTCTAAAGCACAAAAGTAACCTGGTTTCTGCCTTTCAAGAACTGTAAGGATGTTGCATCCTGATTGTATCAATGGGCTGGGAGTGCTTCTTCTCTAGTCTGTTCTGTTTCATGTAAATTATTCCTTTGGGGCTGAAAACATGGGCAGGTGTAGAAGGAATTGGGTTGCTATTGTTCAAACAATTCAAAGACATTTCAGCAAAGTTTGTGACCAATGTGCATCTTCTTAGATTTCATACACAATGTATGTGAGAACCCCCTGGGCAAATATCAACCATGATATGATGGCAGTTCGCCTAATGTGTACTAGGCTTAATAAATCACAGTTGTTGATAAAATGCTACTGAAAGCAAGCAAGCAGTTGTACAGTGGTTTTACAAAAGCTTTGATAGTTTAGACAGGAGCACTCCTGGCAATTAGGTGAGTTAAGCTAATCTACAGCGTGTCTAATCTCTTATCTATGCCCAAGATGTGACCCATGAGGTTGTCTCATCAGCTTCCACTACTAAATTGTACAGCCTCTTATACCGCAACACCACAGAGCTGCTCTGCAGCATATTTGGGCTGAAATCCCATCAGAAGTCAAAAAAAGGCCTGTATATGCTGCTTGCAGGACTAGATATGCTAGACTTGCCTAGACACACTGAATCCTCCCAGCACAGTACTACTGAGAGAGGCATTGCACAATATACATATTCCCTAGTTCATGGGGAGCTAGGTAAGACACTCTCTTGCTGGGGGGTGTCCTAACTACAGAGAGCCGAAGAAGACAAGGTGTGTAGTGGATGGATATTACACTAGAGATCTCAAATAAAAAGTCACCGTAACCGTGACATATGACCAAAGCAGAGGATTTATCTCCATTTCCATTCTGTAAAATGGCTTAAATATTTTGGCTAAACCTAAAATGATCTCTCCCTGTAGATGCTTATGTGTGTGTATATGTTGTGTACCTCTGTGTGTGTGTGTGTGTGTGTGTATGTATGTATGTGAACACGTGCATGTGTGCACATACGTATATAAAAACACATGTATACAAAATTTGGCCAAAGAAAGAAAGCACAATTTCAAAGAATAACATATAAGCAGCTGATCTAGCCAAAAGCAATCCACCACCCTCACCAGCAATGCAAAAAACACTTTTTGGGACACTGATCTGTAGACTGTAATATTCCCGTTACAGACCATCAAAATCAGCTTTTGCCCTGATAGAAGTTACAAAGAGGGCAAGTCTTGCCCAGTTTAAAAAGATTACCCATGGACTTTTGGTTTTCTTAGCAAAGTGGAGTTTTATTTTTGAAGTTGTTAGGAATATCTTAAGCAAGTACTTTGCATCAGTCCCATTGGTTCATTCAACCAGACTATATTTAAGCTGCTGCTGATCCAGTCTCTGTCTCATTATACAGTCAGCTACGTACATACAGTGTGACCAGAAAGAGCTTTCATTGTACTCAAATTGAAGCATGCTCATTTCTTTAAGCACCTTCTCTTGCACTCAGAGTACCAAGGACTGGACTTAACCCGACTTGTATAATAGACTGGATGAATAAGCCATAGCATTTGCTAGGCAAATGTATTTCAAAGTCTTTGTGTGACAAAGATAAAAAAATCTTATTTTATTGGAGAGCTTGGGAGTTGGGTAGGGTGCGTTCTTCCCTTTTTGGGCTAAATCTTGCCAAATTTGATAGCAAAAAAACAGTCAAATCACACTTCCCTGAGCTGGTCTTGCTGTCATGTACTTTGCTGGAGCTGAGCACTGGCTGGAGGAGTTCAGGTTTGATTTATCCCTTGCCAGCACAGTATTTGTTGCTGTGATGTGAGGCCAGCAATCGCAACCTGCCCCACATTGCCCAGACATGATAGCATCCCCAGCATCTGCCCTGCCTGGTACACTTCATCATTACAAAATACTCCTGCCAGAAAAAACAAGCACCCCAGGACAGGTATCAGGTTTATCCTCATAGCTGATGGATCACATATAGCTTATTCTAATAACTTTCTATTACTAAACCACCACAAGTACAGCAATCACTGTAAAAGTTAAAACCAGGCCAGTATCTTGCATGTAAATAATGCATTTTCTTTGAGCATCTTTTGCAATATTTTCCAAGCATTGATTTTCCACGAAAGAATTGATTTAAGGTAATCCCAAGCAGTAAATTGATTTAAGGTAATCCCAAGCAGTGCTCTTTACTGCTCAGTGAGTCTGATTAGAAGGCTGGTTCAAATTAAGAGGGCGTTACTCTGACATGTTAACTCTTCTTTTCACTCTTACCTCTTGCAATCCCAGTCCTCCAGAACAGATAATCAGCTCAGGCTGTACCTGCTGCTACTGTCCACTCTACTTCTGCTATGGCCTAACAAGCATCTAACTGAGCAGCTAGATTAAGACCTTGGAGGTGAACTCCCTTGCCTCTCACCATTCTCCTTCTCAGGTATGCTTCAAACATGTCCCTGCTGAACCCTGGAAAGGACATTTCTCCTGAGGCTAGAATCCTTCCTGCTTCTATAGTGGTCTCTTCTCTCTTTTCTGCTCTTTCCAGCCACCCTTATCCAGGAAGCTATTCTGCTGATGCCAAGGACCACAGCCCAAAGAGCTGCCCAGCAGCAGGAAAGTGAGAAGATTCAGCATGCTTTTGACTACAGCCAATACCAAACACCCCACACCTCTGCACCTCACTTCTGCCATTCAGAAATAGGCATAGACTCCTCACTGTATTTTTGAGATCTGTGAAGGAATTTAAAGGAGTTACTGATGCCAGTGATAGGCAATGCCAAAAGAGGTCATTATGTATGCATAGATCTAATCTAGCTCTGAGATGATATGGAGCTGAACTGAAAACAGGCCCAGCCACATCCTTACTGGCCTCTGCCATGCCTCTTTAGCTTCTGTAATGATACCTCTGCAGGAATGCAAGCTGAAACAGAGCTTACAATGGAGACAGACGATGAAAATTCGGGCACGCTGCATTTAAATTTATTTGCCTGTTTGTATTTTGTAAAGCTATACATCATGCCACTGCACTAGATGGGATTAAAAACCCCAAACAGACCCATGATTAATGAAGAGAAGTGAAGGCTGGAATTCCCAGATTTGAATGACTGCTCTCCCAGGTTTCCTGTGCAACTTGTAGCAAGATCTTGCAGGAGAACATTTAAAGACTGATTGCCTCAATTTAGCTACTCTAATAAAGTTGCTCTGTTTGCCAGAGCCACTGAGTTTGGTTGCTGCATTTAAGCTCTGCAAAGACTGTGGGTTCTCGGCATCACCGAAAATCAGGCAGCTGTTTTTCTTTCAGGTTCCTAAATTGAGATAGAGGTAGGTACAATTAGAAATTTAGCTTGATAAACCTTGTTCTCTGTTTCAATGAAATTTGCTGTGAGAAATCTTATATAGGCATACAGAGCCTAAATGAATATCACGACTAAGTCAGGAATAGGATTTTTGTCTGTGTGTATATCTGTAAAATGCAGCTATCGATATTAACCTGACTCACCAAAGGCATCAACAGGACATCCATTACATTCTGTATAATTCTCATCTTCCATTTAAGGTTCTCCAAGATCAGAGAATTTCTGATCAATTGAAACTATCCCCTGGGCCTAGCCTTCACACCAATGATACTTTCACTTTTTTGTGTTCCAAGGATTGTTTTTCAGACTTTGAAGTCAACCTGAACATTTTCTGTCATGTTCTGAGTGCTACCATTCACGATTCTCAAAGGGAAAGCTCATGGGATAAAAGACACAGAAGGCAGAGGTAAAGGAAGTTAGGGAGAATAAGAAGCAGTAAAAAGCAAGACACTGGTAGCTGGAAAAGAGAAATACAAGAGAGCAAAAGTGTAAAAGACTCATACCAAATGCCATAAGGGAAAGAAAATATCAGAGACGAAATGTTCAGAATTAAAAGTATGCAGAAAATCAATGAGAAGTGTCCAGCAACAGTTTTGGTGTGTTTCTGTTGTTTATTTTCAATAGAAGACGTTACCTGACTTTTAAAAAGTTTAGGATTAAAAACTGTGAAAAAACTCCAACATTGGAGACCATGAAAAAGAAAAAAGATTATTAAAGAAAGCTGAAAGAAAATGGAGGAGGGAAAAAAGTAAATATACAGCAACTTTGCTTGCCTTTTAATGATAGAAAAAGCCTTTGATTTTAAATACCAGCTCTCCGGCCGTCTGCTCAGCTGGGAGCATGCTATGGCTCAGGAGAGGAGACAATTATGTGTTACTTCAACATGTACTGTTCTCTGCACTGCCTCCATCTACCAGTACATCACTTGTTAATGAACACAATACATTTCTCCTCTGACTCACTGTATTTTTCCAAATGTTTTCAGTACTGAAGGTTTCCCTACTTTCTTTTTCCACAAGCAAATCCTGTAGCACTAGTAAAGAAATGAGTGAGAGGGAGGGAATAAGCCCATGCAGGCTTTTGAAAAGGGATTTATCAATTTCAACTTGCAAATCGAAATTCAGGTAGTATTTTTAACAGCACGTCCAAACCTAACTTCTGTGTAAAGCAAGAGGGCCTAGGAACCTATGTGCTTTGGGAAATCTCCCTGTGTACTTGCCTTCATCTTTAGATATAAAAATTAGGATACTTCAGACTTTCAGGGCCTCTTGCAGTTTCGTGTACACAAATAGTACCTCCCTACAACATGGATGAACTGTGAGGAGAATTGCATGAAATTACCACGGAAAGGTCCTTAGGTTCTCTCTTGTGAGAGTCTTAAAAAATAAACAGAAGTGTCGACATCTCTTGCTAGTTGCAGTTGGTGTGGTATTCCTGCTGCTGATCTATTTTGGTACATTGGTGGCTTCAATCTGACCATCTGACTGCTTTCCGTTAGACATTTTTGTGAAGACTTTTAGTATATTATACTCCATAGAAATTCGGACAGTACCTGCTACAGGCACTACACATTTGACTCCTTCCTTGATCAATTTTTCTCTGGCACACATCCCAAAGAGAAGCCAAGTCTTTTCAATCCATCATGAGCTGCTTTAAAATTGCTGCACAGAAGTTTGCACCTTCCACTAGTGACACTAAGAGCTGAAGAGAAAAGGCAACTGCTGTAAGAAGCACACTGCAGCAAAAGACTATGCTTGTCATAAAGTCACGGAAAAATAGTCTTACAAAGCTTTTATGCTTTTTTTCAAAGGATCACATTTTCAAACCTAGAGCCATAAATATGAGGCACTTCAGTGAAGTGCATTCAGTGTCAATACCCACAGCACACATGGAAACTTATATTTCTCAGCACCTCTAAAATTCAATCTACCTGTAATGTGGCTGCACAAATACAGAGCGATACACCAAACCCAGCTCTGAAAAGTTATGCTGACCTGTACAATACATTCCCATGTTAAAAACAGGACATTTCAAAACCATCCAGCTGTAATGAAATAGAAGATATGCTTGTTAAGACCCCATTATTGAAAGATTCCTTTCCGTTTCTCCTCATCCCTCAACCAATCCTCTATCTTTGGAAGCACAGACGTAATCCGTTGTGGGCACCGCTGACTACCAGTGGAGAAACACTGAAACGACTTGGAGCAACAGTTAATGACGACTTTGATGAAAATATCCTGATAACCAGCTTATAGAAGTGAAAGACAGGGCAGGAGCTCTGGTTCTTCCCCATGTCCTCCCCAACACATGCACATCACTTGCCACCTTATGGCACATGTGGGCTACACTACTTGGCACAGCCTGAGCTCAGCACCTCCCGATCATTTCCTTCCATCCCAGTACCATCACATTATAGCATAGTTTTTATTCAGCGAGAATTTGAGATGCACCCCTGGTGCCTGGAATGTTGGAAGGTAGCAGTGTCAAGAATGACAAACAAAAACAGTGGCAACCACATGTCCTTGAAGAATATCACATAAGCCTTCTGACCAGCCTCCTCAGTGTGAAGCATCTAGCATCTTCAATTCAATTCACTTATAATGCTTTGCAAAATGGCTATCCAAACTTAATAGGGGAAAATATGTAGTGGTCTTTAACTCCTACTTTCAATTAAAGTTGCAAAGTCTTAACAAGAAAGAACGAGACTAAGATGGCACAGGGCTCCTTAAATCCATAAAAATTGAGAGGTCACTATGAAATGGGAATGACTTGACTACATGACCTCTAAAAGGGAGGTGAGAACTGCTTTGAGAAAAAAAAGAATTAAAACTGATCTATGAATCACTCTGTTGCAAGTTAATGAACTAAGGGAGGTTTTAATGGCAGTGACTGAGTCACTTAAAGAGCAGATGAACATTTCTGGCTTGTTAGAGATCAGTCCAACAAATATTAATTTCCAATTACTGCTCACAGTGTTAGTTTTTTAACTAAAAATGGTTTAATTTTGAAACTCAGAGCAATACCTAACTATACATCAGAAAAATAAAGTGTGGAAACGTAGGTTCACAACCAAAAAATGCCTCTATGAGTATTTTCTTCAGCTGGACTATCGATAGCCTTTCTGGAAACTTCTGGAGTAGGGTTTACTCTATCTGTAAGCAAAGAACAGTAGTCTTCTGCTGATGAAAAGAAATCTCAGTTGCATTTCCAATATTAAATAACAATACGAATGATGTTTTAAATCAAACAGGAAGTTTTACATGTTTATGCCAAGAAGCAGCAGCATTTAGCATCTCGAGCAAGCATGTTTGCACCAGCTGACCAGTTTGTGTGTGAAGAACCGCTTTTGTGGTGAAGCTTGGCTACAGTGATGCATCAGTTATTGTCAAACATTGACCAACAAGGTTGATGTTAAGTATAAGGCAAAACCAAGATGGTCCATGTGGAAAACTAAGTTGCACTTAGCATTTTATTCACTTACATGTTCTAAAGTGTGGCGAACCTCCCATTTTGGACAACCCATTGGACAAGGGCTTTCATCTACTTTATTTCAAGTGCTTTCTCGAACATGACAAGGTCAAAAAACAGCCTGAGCAGTAAGTCCAGCATGCATTGTGCAGACCATGTTGGCAATTATTAGTCTGTTTTCTCATGTCATCTTGCATGGTGTAGAAGCAAAAGGAACAATCAACATCATGATCTTTAGAAGGAAAGTAGGAAAAATAAGATGCCTTCAGTCCTGTACCTGGTCTGTGTTCAGCCTACAGCCTTATAGGCTGTGGATTAACCATTCACAGTGTGTACTATGAGGGTGTACAATGCATCTGTGTGATTTACTGACCTTAGTGTCATTACAATTACTTTCAAACATTTACGCTTGTTGTTCCTTAGGGATTAGTTGCCTTGGGAATAGCTCGTATTATTTAATATTATTTTCCCTACTGGCATAGCATGATCTTGACAGATAGCCTTAAATGGTGTGGAGATGGAGGTAATGTACTTTTTCACTACCACTCTGATTCAACTAAATTGCCATGATATTAAGTGTAAGTAATCCTTTCCAAGCATACAGCCACGCCCACAGCAAATGATCAAAGTTTATGCTATTTTGTGTCTTCAGCAGAAAAAAAAAAGAACTGAAAACTCACCTGCATGGTGCCAAGGGGTACATAATGTGACATAGCACTTAACCATGACATGACATCTGGGCACAAACACTACATGTAGCTCTTGACAAATCATTTAGTTTTGTTGTCTTGCTGTATTGTATAACTAGAGTCCACTTAGTTCATATACACAGGGGCACTAATAGCAACAGGTAAATGGGAACACCTTGTTTCCAGAAATCAATGTATGAAACCAGAGGAAAATTGACACATTTTCAGCTTTTGGGGGTATTTTTATGTGTTTATTTCTGAAGGGGGCAGACATGGTTTTAGAATTCCATGGCATTCTAAACCGTCCCAGACTGTAATCAAGCTTACTGCCATCACAATGTGTATAACAAATTTCAAGGAGTGAAGGCACTGTTGCCTGCAATTATTGTTCAAGGGTACTTATAATGGCTTTTTGGAGCACTAGGTTTTTCACATCCTAATATCACTATTATTAGTTTTATGCAGTCTTTTGTTTAGTGGAAAGATAAAAGTATTTGTAATACAGCAAAGTAGGCTAACATGCAATGATATGTGAGAGACCCACTCTAAATTGCTGAACAAAAAAAGCAAGCACAATAAAAATAACTAAAAGCATCAGTCACAAGTAACACGATGTACTTGGATTATTTTAACAACAGTAATTTTAATTCCTTCATAACTGACTTGTAAATTAGATTCCTTTTTAAGAAAAAAAATGTACATCATCTGTTACTATCTGGGTTTAGTACCTGGCTAGAAGAAAAAACAGGGAACTAATGTAACTAGTGCAAAGCTGATTACTTATCTGCTAAGTCTACCACTTTTTCCTCACAGTGGTGTGAAGGTAGCTGTTACTAGCCAACAAAATAGTCTCCTAGCTATAAAAATTCATGATGTTTTCCTATACATCTGGGATAGGAACATTGAGGCATTCTGGCAACTTTCTCATTATGCAAATTACTAAATCCTATCTGATCCAGACAGATATCACACAAACTCTATTTCTGGACATATACTGACTATTTTTTACACTACCTCAAAATAGCAAATTAAGGCTTCGGCTGTACTAGACCTTAAGAATCTAGAGACCAAGTATCACAGTGTAAAGTACTGGGTCCTAGCTATACCACTTTATAACATCCTGGTTTCTGTGATACCAAACAAGCACTCTTGCTACCATATTCATCACAAACAGTTCCTACCACCACTGAAGTACAGTTTTTCCAGTTTCCACAACAGTCAAGAAACCAAGCAGCGGCACAGAGAAGCTGTGAGCCACTACCCCATAGAAGCCACTCACCCCACCCCTGTCAGTGTTTAAGAGGTTTTTGGACAATGCCATAATATGCCTCAACTTTTGGTCAGCCATGGTCAACCATTTTCAAGGACAGAAACCAAAAAGGTTACAAGAGGGAAAAGGATTTTATTTTTATGCAATTTTATGTCATTTTATATTACAATTTTTCTGAATCTGTTTCTTAGGCAATGCTCTCAAGCATTCACACAATGCACATGCATGGTGTGCCTTGAAAATACTTGCCTGGAAAAATGGACTGTGTCCCTGCAGCATGGCACACAAGAAAGATGCCATCACAGGTGAAAAGTAACTCTCTTCTATCCCCTCCTAACCACCACTGACACTTGCTCCAAGATCCCTTCAGCACCATAATGAGGTCTTCTTGATGCAAACCAGAATGGGTACACGACCTTTAATGTGGGGAGGAGCTGCGTGTGAAGCTGGACAGTGACATGTTTCAGCAGCTATTTTAACTATAGACATGGAGCAGGTTTATGCAGAGGAAAAGCCTAGAGAATAAGCGTCAAGTTGAATTGTGCAGACTGGGACTCGCAGTTCACCTGCTTTTGTGTAGGAGCTGCTGTTCTTCAAGTGTGACACTGCCCTTGCTGGTCACCCGAGGGAGAAGCCAAGCAGTGAGTGTAGCCAGGAGGCAGGGAAGGCATGGGCTCTTAGGAGACATCACAATCTCCCAACTCCAATGGGAATCAAGAGAAATGGAAGCTAGAATTTGGCAGAGGGAAGGGATGCAAAAATGGTTCCTGCCTATGTCACCCAGGCCAAACAACAGCAGGAAGCATGGGGACCATTTGTCTTGTTTTGGAAATCAGTATTCCATTTCTATTCTATTCCATTGCATTTTATTCCATTCTATACTTCTCCATTCAATCCACTCCACTCCATGATTCTACACTCACCCTTAGCTGGATAAGGAGAATGTTATTTCCCTGCAATGCCAGGCAAGTTTCAGCTCCAAAACCACTTTAAAGGACATAAATCACAAAGCTTCAAAGTGTAATCAGGATTTTATTCTATGATTTTTTTTTTTGTTTGCATTCTTATATTTTTATGTTACTTTATGTAATTCTATGTTATTTTATCAAGTTTTGGTTTTTTCTGGTTTGGGTTGTTGCCTATTTCACTCTGTTTCAGAGCTGGTCCTCCTCCATGTTACTTTCTGCTGTTCACAAGATCTTGCAGAAAGAAGACACGTGGAGCATCTCCCAAAGCATGACACATTCCATTCCTATGTATTCCATTACATTCCATTGCTCTCATTTTCAGAACTTTTTTCCATATTACCTTCCTGTCTGCCATGTTCCTCTTTGCTGCGTTATGTTACTTTCAGTAAAGCTTCTTTCCTTTCCTTCCCATTCCGTTACTTTCTGTTCCTGTTACATTATTTCCTGCTGAGTGGCTTTCTTTTCAGTCCTGTTCCATGTTCTTCTTCTTTCTGTTGTGTTACTCTTCTGTCATTTCTGTTCCATTGCGAAACACCTTTCCTCTCTGTTCTGTTACCTTCCTTTCTGGTACTCACTTTCTCTTCTGTTACTTAATCTTCTCCCATTACCTTTCTTTCCTTCATGTTCTTTTCCTTGCCATTATGCTCTCCTCCCTTCTGTTACATTATTTTCGTTCCTGCTACATTCCTTTCCATTCCACTCTGTTACCTTCATCATGTTATTTTGCTTTCCTTTACTTCCTTCTTTCCTTTCCTTTCCATTACATTATTTTCCTTTCCTTCCTGTTCTGTTATTTTCCTTACATTTCTTTGTGTTACTCTCCTTTCCATTATGTTGCTTTCCTTTCCATTCCATTTCCATTCTATTTCTTCCCTTTATGTTAATTTCCTTTACACTAATTTCCATTCCTTTCCATTACTTTTCTTTCAGGTACTGTCTGTTCTCCTGTTAATTTTCATTCTGTGACTTAACTTTCTGCTACTTTAGCCTCCGTTATTTTTCTTTCTACCAAGTTCTTTTCTGTTCCATTCCATTATTTTCGGCTATGTTACCTTTCCTTTCCTTTTGGTTACATTATGTTAACTTTCTTTTCTGTTACTGTCCTTCCTGTTACTGTCCCTTCTTCTGTTATGTTACTTTCCTTTTCATTACATAATTTTCCATTATGTTACTCTCCTTTCCATTATTCTATTTTGCTTTTCAATATGTTCCTTTCCCTTCCATTGTTACTTTCAGTTATGTTGCTCTCCTTTCCTTCCTGTTCTATTCCTTTTGTTACATTGCTTTCCTTTCTTTCAGTTACATTACTTTCCGTTCCATCATGTTCCTTTCTTTTTGCATTGTCATTCTTCCATCCCATTCCATTCCGTTCTGTTCTGTTCCATTTCATTCCATTCCATGTTCTTCCATTTCATCCTATCCCATTCCATTCCAATCCATCCCATCCCATTCTACTCCATCCTATTCCATTCCAATTCTCTCCTTTCTGGTATATTCCTTTCCATTATGTTACTTTCTGTTATTGCCTTTTCTTCAGTTATTTTTATTTCCTTTCCCTCACTCTCATTTCTGTTTCATTACTCTTCTTTCTTCCATTTTATTTTCCTTTCTGCTATGTTCCTTTCTGTTGCGCTACACTACTTTAAGTAATGCTCCTTTCCTTTCCTTCCCTTTTCATTCCTTTCTGTTCCTTTCTGTTATATTATTTCCTGCTACATGCCCTTCCTTTCAGTTCTGTTCTATTGTATTTGTCTTCTTTCTGTTGCATTACTCTCCCGTCGTTTCTGTTTCATTGCAAAACATCTTGCCTTTCTGTTATGTTACTTTCCTTAGTGGTACTCACTTTCCTTTCTGCTACTTAACTTTCCTTCCCTTTTCATTCCTTTCTGTTCCTTTCTGTTATATTATTTCCTGCTACATGCCCTTCCTTTCAGTTCTG
>JAOEHY010034319.1:0-10730 GCA_025447955.1 Psilopsiagon aurifrons
CACAAGCTTTTCCATGTCACAGTGTGTCGGGATGGGTTGTGATTGGCATTGCAGGGCGGTGACTGTCCCAGGACTCGTGGGGGAACGAGAAGAACCTTTGCTCTACGTTTACAGCCCATGGGAAGGCGGCTCTCGCAGCAGCTCAGAGCTGGAGGTGGAACACAAAGGCTACGGAAGGAAATGCAGAGACGAGAGCTGCCATCTGCTGGGAGGTCCCTTTGGCAGTGGCAGATAGCCCTGGGAACACATCTTGGGGCTTTGCATGTGTGGGATGGTCCTTCCCTTTCTGCGCGCTGTGGAAAACTGACGCTGTGCCTGAAAGCGTGAGAAGGAGTTGTGGCTGTAGGACCTTGGGCATGGTCCGAGCACCCTGGATCCGTGGCCAGGAGGAGCCGGATGGTGTATCCCAGCAGCTGGACCCTGCACGAGGTGCTTCCCCACCCCAGCAGATGCTCAGCTCCATTCATCCCCAGCAGGACTCCTTGCAAGGTGTTAATGGTGTTAATTAGTCCCAGTTGCACCCACCTGAGGGGCCTCTGCTCCCCCCTGCTAGCTGAGCCCTGGCTTTATTTAAGGTAGCAGCTGGGGGGCAGGGAGGTCTTTGGGGCTGTTGGGAGCAGGTACCTATGTGCTGTGCTGGGACTATGGTGAGTACAGAGCTGTGTACAAAGTGCTCTTGCTGTGCTGGTGGTGCTGAGCTCAGCGGGGTGGGAGCCCTTTGGCTCTCCAGGGGATTGTAGGGTGTTGTCCCCTACAGCACGTACCTTTGGGGTGGGATCTGCTCCGGGTGATGCACAGGCTGTGGCTGTGCCAAAGGTTTTGCAGAAGAGCTGAGCTTTCAGGGGCTTCAGTGGCAGGAAGGCTTTGGTAATGCGCTTATGTTGCCTCTGGAGGTGCTGGGGTTGGTGGTGGTATCCCTGCCTCGGCACCTCACCTCCCTGGTCCCTCTGTCCATCATCCCACCACCCCATGGTCTTCAGTTCCCTCTCTGCCATGAGATGGGAATGCTTTGCTACCTTGATGGAGACGTGGGTATGAGCTTCCCATTCCCTGCAGTGTGCACTTCACTTGGCAGAGAAGAAATGTTGATTTTTAGCTTGTATTTAATTTACCAAGCAACTCCAGTTGCTCTGTACCCATGACCAGGCGCCTCATTTGCTGCGCCGCGCTGTCTGCTGCTTTCACATCCATGCTGGGTCGTTGTGTGGGTTTTCAGTTAAAGTCCTGGCCACTGGACCTGTTCTCCCGAGATCCCTGTGAAACACCCACGTGGTGGATTCGGCATCCCAGTGGTGTCTCGGCAGCTCTTAATCTGGTTAGTGCGTGTCGTGCTGATGTTGTACCATTCTAATTTTTAATGGGAATGCCATGCATCCCTGGGTGAAGTGTCTGCTGCAAGTCTAAGTACATTAAATCAACAGCACTGCCTTTATTAACTGATTCTTAATCTAATCACAACATCAAACCCTTTTGGCAGGGTGTGTTTTTCTCAAGCCGTGCTCGGTGGCTCCTTTATATTCCCAGGATCAGGGCTGGGCTGGAGCATGGTGTTTGCCCTGTGGTTCAGTGCAGAATCCTGTTTCCCATTGGACTTTTGGAGCTCTCTCATGCAGGGGTACACCATCGAAGAGTTCACAAGGGAACCTGTGTGACTCTGAGGTGTCCACCAGTCCCTATCGCAGAGGAACTGCCCTTTAAATGCTTAAATCTGGAGTATGCCAAGAGTTTGCTGTTTCTGGATGCAGATATGTGCATTTGAGCTGGGTCCTTATCGCCAGGGCAGGGGAAGCTGATAAGGCTTTGACTATTTGGTTTGGGTTTGGCCACCTTGAGACCTGTGACTGAGAGTGGCAGTGCTGGGGATAAGTGCTCATGGCCATGGCTCCTGGAGGGAGACACCCGTGTTTGGTTCTCCCATGGGATGGTCCCATTGCAGGAGCAGATCCAGGGCTGGAGGCAGCCACATGCCTTTTCCTGGGAAAGCCATGGGAATGCACTTCACCACCATCCCCCACCTCCCCAAGCTTAATTTATGATGATTATTTTTAATATCGCCTTTATGTGGCAATATATTGTTTTAATTCCCCAACAAAGCACCATCTGATCTGAAGTGCTTCCAGGCTCCCCGAGGCAGGGATTATTAATATCGCTCTTTGTCTGTAGCTCATGTTTATTGCTGCCATCTTTAATTAAGGGAGGTAAACATTGCTGAGGTGGGCTGTGGGGCCTCTTTAACGTGAGTAATTTGGAGCGAGCTCAGTAGCACAGGGTGCCGCAGGACGGAGAAGGGCGCTCGGGGGTGTTGTTACTGTCTCTCCCACCTCAGCGCGGGGCAGCCTGGCAGGGAAATGGGTCTCTGCACCCAGGATCTGGTGATGCTCTAACACTGAGAGTGGGGTTCTGCTGGAGATGTGGTTTCTCATCAGGGGCTGGAGCTGAGCCTGGGAGCTGTTCTCCAGGGCAGGGGGATGTGTCCCAGAGGTTCACCATGCTGGTGGCCCCATTATTTCTCCCTTGCTGCTCTTCTCCCTGCCTGCCAGGTCCTGTTGTTCCTTTCTGTCAGTGATGGAGCTTTCTGCTGCCTGGAGCTGTCCTTTGCAAATGGTTTCAGGTGAGGAGCAGAGCACTGCAAAAGGAAATGGAAGCGGATATTGTTCGGCAGTTGCAAGGACAAAGCTTAAATCAGATCAGCTCTGCCTCGGGTAGAGCCAATAACATCTGCTGTGAAAAGCTGTTTCATCACGTTTTCTCTTTCCTCTTTCAATCTGAAATGGCATTTCATCTCTGAATCCAGGAGTGTTGTACTGCACCACGCACCCCCCCAGCCCCATTCATTAAGAGACCTCCCTTCAGGTGAATGGGTTTATCTTCACCCTTTGCACGCAGGCGGCAGGATGGAATTGCAGGTTTGCTCCGAATTACATGGCTCCTGCAATAGATTCTGGTGTTCATTATTCACACGGTTGGTTGTTGTAGGAAAAGAAGATTAGTTTATATTCCAGTAATACTTTGGTACATGTGTTTATACAATGGTATAAAGGTGGAAGCTGTGAGGAACCTGCTATTGGAAACCTAGGATGCAGGTTGGGGGTGGGTGTCTCTTCTACAGCCCACTGCAGAGGCTCTATAGAGCCAAAGTGTTAGCAACCGGAAGGAGCTTCAGCCCTTCCCAAGCGGATCCCACCCCATGTTCAGAGGCAAGTGTGAGACTTGGCTGGGGTAGAGACTTTGGAAGGATGAGGTCTCGGAGCCCATGTCCTCCTCTCTGCATGTAGTTGGGCTGCACACAAGGATGTGTGCTCAGCACGAGTTCCTTGTCTCTGTAGCACCTGAGATGTGGGAAATGGGGCTGCCCTGGGATGCTGGGTGAAGCCCCTGAGCTGTAGTTGTTACTCTGAGGGCATTTCTCAGGGCTGTGGCACCTGTAAATAGCAAATGGATGGAGACAAGTACATGGCTGTGGGCTTGGGGCATCCTGCTGTGGGGTGGCAAACAGTGTTTGGGCACAGGCCCTTGTACCCCTGGGGAAGGAGCAGTTGCGGAAGGTGCCTTTAAAGCTGGCAGAGGTTTGGGCTGCCCCAGATTGGCTGCTCGGGTGGGTGAAAGCTCCGGATGCTGCACATGTGTTGCTCTGCAGATCCCAGCAAAGGGTTTAATTCAGAAAATCATGCTTTGGAGCAGATTGGATGTCTCCTTTGTGCAGCCGTGCTGGGAGGCTCTGAGGGGCTTGTGCCTGAAGGAGGGGGTCTCTTTTGTGTTCTCACTTTTCCTCGCATCCCCTCAAGAGCTGCTGCAGAGCGGCTTTGTCAGAGCTGAGGCACTGTTTGGTGCTTTCTCTCCCTCACATCTCCCCTTGCTCCCGAGAAGCTCATTGACAACACTGAACTTTCCCAGGAGCCGTTGTGTCTTGTGGGGCACGTTTAGGTGCTTGAAGGCTGTGATGGAAGCTTTCCCCTTCGATACCCGCGGCACAGCCAGGCTGGGAGCACTGCTGTGCTTTCCCTCATCGCTGGCAAAGCAGAGGAAGGGGAAATGTGCGTGGTGGGGCAGAGGCACTGCACCCATCCTGCACAGGGCGGCTGGTGCAGCTCCAGAGAGTTTTTGAGAGATAACACCAGAGGCTCTGGAGCTTGGTGGGAGCTGGGATGAAGGATCAGCACAGGGACCAGGTAGCTTTGAGCCCCTGTGTCCAACCTGGCCTTGAACACTGCAGGGATGGGGCAGCCACAGCTTCTCTGGGCACCCTGTGCCAGCGCCTCAGCACCCTCACAGGGAAGAGCTTCTGCCTCAGAGCCCATCTTAGCCTCCCCTCTGGCAGTTAAAGCCATTCCCCTTGGCCTGCCCCTGCATCCCTTGTGACCAGGTCAGTGCTTCTCAGTGTGGCACAGGGGAGCAGAGCCTCTGCCCACAGACCTGGGCACAGACTTTGCTGTTCCACCAACTCACCCCAGAGGAGGGACAATCGCCTTTCAAGTGAAACCCATGCCCCTGGTGACGATGGGGCTGTCCTGGCCCTGCTCCTGCCTTGGCTGTGCTAAGGGAGGCTCTTCTTCGGGGCCTCATCTTCTGTCAGCACTGAGCTGATGGGATGTGATGGCGCAGGGGCAGTGACTTCATTCCTCTAATTATTTGTTTCTTCTGCAAGCCTGTGTTTTAAAATAAACTCGAGAGCCAGCGCGTTGAGTTACATCTTCATCGCCTTGACTTCATTGTACTTGAAGGACTGAATGCTCAGTTGCTGCTTAATGCCAGATTCCCCAGCTCTGCTTGCTTTTCCCCTTCTCCTATTGGGGCGGGCTCAGATACTGCCACACAAATGTGTGCTAAGGAACTAGAACTTAATGCTTGGTCTGAGAGGTGAGAAATGCTCTCTCAGAACCTGGGACTCCATCGTGATGCTGGGAGGAAGGACAGTACTTATGGGTTGGACTTCTCAGGCTTATGACCTTATCCTGGTTTCATTTGATGAGACAAAAGCTACAGTGCCTCAGCACCTCACAGGGAAGAGCTTCTGCCCAAGAGCTCATCTCAGTCTCCCCTCTGGCAGTTAAAGCCATTCCCCTCTCCTGTCCCTCCATCCCTTGTCCAAAGCCCCTCTCCAGGTTTCCTGCAGCCCCTTCAGGCACCGGAGCTGCTCTGAGGTCTCCCCTTCAGGAGCCTTCTCCTCTCCAGACTGCCCCAGCCCCGCTCTCATCCTGGCTCCGGAGCAGAGCTGCTGCAGCCCTGCAGCATCTCCATGGCCTCCTCTGGCTTCGGTTCAGCAGCCCCGCATCCCTCCTGTGCTGCTGCCCCAGAGCTGGATCAGGGCTGCAGGGGGGGTCTCCCCAGAGCACAGCAGTGGGGCAGCATCCCCCTCCTGAGCTGCTGCTCGCACGCTGGGTTGCAGCCCAGCACATGGGGGACTCTGGGCTGCTTTCTGATGGAGACGTTCATTTCATGGTCATCCAAACTGGCTTGTGCAGGATGTGTGCCCTGTGTATAGGCCGGAGAATGTAGCTCTGTGGGGAACAGATCTAAACTAATAACCAGTATTTACTCCTGAGCTGTTGTATGTGAGTAATCCTGTGCCTCATATTTGGCTGTTCCGCTCCCATTAGCTTCAATCAAGCCTTTGATCGGAAGTCTCCTTCCATTAAGTCGTGCGGCTCTCATCAGCCCTCAATCCCATCCGGGCTGCGGGGAAGCTTACGCAGCCATCTGGGCTTACAACAATGGCTTTCTCCATCAACATGAGTAATCTGCTGCCTGACATCACTCAATCAGTACTTTGTGTGAATACCCAGGGAAGGCACGGGGCTGGGGTTTGTGTTCCCAGAGCTGCTGATGCAAAGGGCAGATGTGTGCTGTGGGGAGCAGGTGCCTGCGAGGAGGGCTGTGTGCAATGGGGTCCCCATGATGGGGTGCTCCGGGTGGGTGCCCCTCAGTCCCCGGTGCCCAAGGAGGGGGAATCAGAAGCAGCCCCTCCTGAAAACGCTGCTCTCAGGGGAGTCGTGTCCTAAAATTGAGGCTGTGCCTGAGCTCTGCTGCTCTGAGCCCATGGGAGGGCCCTGGGCTGTGCTTCTGTGGATCATTTTTATCTCTAAATATGGCACTCTCTCTAAGCAGCATTTAAAGGCGGTGTCATTGCCCCGGCTGCAGTGGCTGCCCAGGACACGGGTGGGATCACAGAAAACGTGGCTTTTGGCACAAGGCTTCCAATGGTTTCTCTTAATGCCCATGGATTTTAGTGGTGCCTGGAGCTGATTTTTGAGAGTGATGATTTGTTCAAGCTTGGTGGAGTCTGTTTGAGGAAGGGGCCAAGCTCAAAGCAGGTGATGGTCTGCAATTCCCATGCTCTGCCAGTGAGAACTTCCCCCAGCTCTCCATCTCCTGCCTGTGCACACTGCCGCCCTGTGCTCCAGTATGGGGGGAGCCTGCAGGACCTCAGCCCGCCTGTGGGGATGGTGTTAAACCCATCTCCAAGTAGTCCTGGGCAATAAATGATCAGCAGGCACCTCAGAGGTGGGGTCTCTCCATGAGAGGATGCTGGGAGCAGAAATGCACCCACTGGAGCCACATCCCCTTGGCACAGCCTGTGCCTGGCCACGGGGCCCCTGGTCCTGGGCATACATTGGCTTGGTGGCTATAAATTCCACTTTGCTGCTTAACACAGTGCAGGTGAACGTTCAGGCTGTGAGAGGCAGCTCAGCCTGGGCGCAGGCAGAGGTGATGCTCTGGCACTTCATGCTGCCAAGACCTGACTGCAGGACCTGCTTTCCCACGAACTTCCCCCAGAATCAGCTCGGGCAGCCCCTGTCAGGCAGCAGTCGGGCTCCAAGCACATGCCTGCGCCTCATGTCAGGAGCATCACCCCAGTTCATGTGGTGAAGGTTCATGTGACATCAGTGGCATCTGCTGTCATGTTTTGAGCTGGGCAATAAAGCGCTGCAGTGATTAAGAAGCATGACCTTGCGCCACTCTGTGTAATGAGGTTGCTGCTCAGCTCCACCCACTCGGGCAGCCCCTCTGGCAAAGGGAGAGGTGGGAGCCAGGCACCCATCCTGCTGCCTGTGCATCCAGCGGTGTCAGTGCTGGGGTGTCCAAGCTTCCTCACCCATTCCAATTCCAGAGCCCCAGCTGGGCACCAAGCACTGCCCATGTGCATCCTGCTCCATGCTATGGCTGAGGATCTGTCTGATTCATCCAGGGCTCGGCTCTCCCCCCAAGAGTATTCCTGAGAATTGCTCTTGGCATTTGCTTATGATCTGGGGAGTGGGAGAAGCTTTGGATGTCCCTTCTGGCCTGTGGAAGGGGTGCTGGGCCCCTGGGATGCACAGCCTTTGGGGTGCACGTGGGGTGGAGCAGGCTTCTGGGTGGCCTCTGAGCCATGGTTCTGCACATTGCTCATGGGCCCGATATAAAATAAGGGAATTAAATCCTAAGAGCTTTTGCAGTTTCAGCGACTGAGGGTTATGTTGAATGGCAGAGCTGCTGCTGGCAGCTGCCAGGTCCCCATGTGCTGCTCCCGGCCCTGCCTGCAGCAGGCAGGAGCCTGGGTCCTGGCATCTCGGAGCCCTGTGCCTGCTGGTGGCCTTGGGGAAGTCACTGCAGCTCCACAGGGCACCGGCCGGGTTTGTGTGCTGGGGCTATGGGTGAGATGGGGGGTGATGGAGCTGGTTCCTCTGCAGGGCTGAGAGCCCGGAGGGTCCGCTGGGGGTGGCTGCAGCCACGGGTGGGTTGGGGACCTGGTGATGGGGCAGTGATATCAGGGTCCTGCTCTGGCCGGTTCCCCTCCCTTGAGGTGCTCCTGGCTCTTCCCTGTTGTGCAGACGCAGCAGTAGCTCTCCCGCAAAGCCTCAGCCTATCTGACAGCTCATCTGGAGGCACGATGCTTTGTCAAACGTTTTTCTTGTTGAGTAGTGCTAAGAATCCCTTATTCAGTCTTTTGATATGGAAAGTAAACAAGTTAACATGAAGGCATCTTCCTGAGGCTCCGGGGGTTTAGTATTGCAGCCGGGCTGAGCCTCATTCCCTCTGCCATCCTCTGATGGGCGCTCAGGGTTCAGGGTGCTGTGTGCACTCAGAGGATGGCATTGCTCGAGTGAGTGGTGAGAGCAATGTGGTGCTGTTCGCATGGATTATAGAGCACCTATTTTAGAGGACAGCATATGGGAAATGCTTTTGTTTGTAGGAACCTGGGCTGGTTTTGTGAGCTTTCCTCTGCACGACACCAGGTCCCGCATTTGCCTACCAGTGAGGGGCTGCAGCATTTGGGAAGAGGCTCCTGATTTCCTACCAGACTTCTCTCAGCTTTCCCTGTGCAGTTCCAGGGTGTATCGCTGCATGGCTGGAAGGGTCTGGATGGGCATTGAGAAGCTCTGGGGGGACAGGGATGGGCTCAGGGCTGCTCAGGCTGGAGCACATCTGCTGTATGTGGGCTTGGACTGGGTATGAGCCATTGAGTCGTGCAATTCATCCCCCAGTCTGAGGTACAGCTCATGCCACTGCCTGGGAGTCAAACAGCATCCACAGGGATGAGGAATTCTCCTGCCTGGCAGTGAGGGGAAATGCTCCCACTCTCTTCAGCAGTCCTCATCCAGAGAGGCCTGGTTAGGGCTGCAGGGGGAGAAAATGCACCAAAGCTCAGGGCAGAACAGAGAAACAAGGTCACTGGTTTCTGTTGGTAAAAACAAACTAATTCTGCTCGTGGCTTGCTGGGGATAATTGGATCCTGCTGGAGAACTTGGGAATTGGGTGAATGACAGCTCTCTTTCTGCTTCCCCCAGAGCTTTCCATGCAGGATGGCACATTCTTCCTGCAGATGTTGCTGCAGACCCTGCCTAAACCCCCAGCTTTAGAGAGCAAACAAACTCGGTATGTCTGCCCATGGGCTGTGCAGGAGCTGCTTACTCTTTTCCCCAGCTGGGGTCTAGCCTGGGCTGCTCTTTGCTCCCTGCTGTGCCTCTTGTGTGTGGGTGCCCTGGGGGCAGCCCTGGCTGCAGTGAGGCGATGGGGTTGGAGAAGGGGCTGCAGCAGCGCCTGCCAAGGACCTGCTCTGGCTCAGAGCAGCCTCAAGTTCCCTGCTGTGTCTTCTGCCAAATGCCAGCATGCCGTGTGCTGTAGGTGCCTGCAGGGGAGATGTCAGCCTGCATCCCCATCCCTGGCTCACGTCACCGGGAGAAGGCTTCTCACCCTCTCGGGTTCATCTGAAAAGGTCGAGAGTGTCTCTCGCATCTGGCTGGGAGGATGGGACCTCGGGGGCTTGTTCTTAAAACTAAGCTGAGTGAAGCCCCATTGCCACGAGAGGTTTGTGCCCAGCCCATCACGATGCCCCCCATGGCAGTGTGCTGTGCGTGGTGCCCCCCATGGCAGTGTGCTGAGCATGCTGCTCGAGCGGGGGGTGGCTGAGCCATTGCGGGGGGCTGGGGGGAGCAGGAACATTCAGCAGGATGGGGTTGTGCAGATGCCAGTGCCTAGAGCCAGTCACCAGAGCAGAGCCCTCCCCAGCACGGGAACAGGGAGCAGATGGAGGGTGGCAGTGGCTGTGTGCTCCCTATAGACCCCACGGTGCCTCTGTAAGTGAAGGGTGGTGCAGGAGATGCTGTGAGACGTTGCTGATGCTCAGCAGCTCCGTGGGCTCAGGGCAGCATCGTGGCACCAGCCAGGACTGAGCTCTGAGCAGTCTCTCCACATTCCAGCTGCATTTTCCAGGGAGCATTTTCCCGCAGAGATCTGTTTTCCCAGAGCACTTTTCTCCAGGACCTTGCCAGGCTCTGGGCCAGGAAGGTGGGAAGGGGCTGGCAATGAAGGGCTGCAGCTCACAAAGCGGAGTGTCAGGGTCGAAAGTTCAGGTTCTCTTCAGGGGCTTTGATTTGCAGAAGGAAGGGAGAGATGGAGAGCCCATGTGAAAGGTCCCTTCTTCAGGAAAAGCTTTTGTTGGGTCCCAGGTGAAACCAGACATTTGCATTTAAATGAATATGTATTTTGAGACGTTAAACCCACAGGCAAAGTAAAGGCCTTGCTGAGATGACAAATATATCACTTCGAGTGCTTGTTCCTGATATTACACCCGGCAGCCTTCAGAAATAAAACCTTGTCAGCTGAAGCAGATTTTCTTCCTTCCCTTCCCTGAAACCCACGGCCTCTGTAAGTGCTCGGTGCGGACCTGAGCTGCTGCAGCTTGGAATGCTGAAAGAATCGGGTGTGCAGGGTTTGTGCGCGATGTGCGAGCGAATGACCTCGGAGCCATTCTGCGGTTCCAGGTCAGCCTAAAAGCCTTAACAAAGAGCGAAAACTCTGCTTAGAGATGGGGGGAAAGCAAATCAGTTCTGGGTGACCTGGGAAGGGAAGTGGGGCTTTGGTTGGCTGTTTTCCAAGTCCTTGGTGCACATGAAGCCCTGTCCATGGCCAGGCTGAGTGCTGAGCTGGGGCTCCAGCCCCTAGACCCTGCAGTGGAGCAAATGGCACTGACACATGTGGGGTATGACCAGGATGGACACACATGCAGCACACATGACATTGGTCGGGTGTCACGAGCTGCTGGTGGCAGGAGCCCTGTATGGCACCATCAGTGCCAAGTCAGCACTTCTGATTCCCCATCGGTGCTGGGCACCCGGGTTGATGAGAGCTGACCTGTTGCTTGTCACCACTGCTGCAGCGTGTGCCTGGCTGCAGCTGCCCAGTCAGCGTGGAGATGGACTGTGTGGGCTGCTGGCCAGGCTCTGTCAGGGGGGAGCGGGTGGTGGTCCTGG
>JAOEHY010034320.1:0-15096 GCA_025447955.1 Psilopsiagon aurifrons
GGGAAGTGAGTGAACAAAACTGCTTGTTTTACAGCTTAAGCCGCGACAGCTCTTTTAGGAGGGGGAGGTGGGTGAAAAAACTGCATGGCTGAATTACAGCTTAAACCACGACACTTTGTTACACAGCACTGGTGAGATAGCTTCCATAGTACTGCATCCAGTTCTGGGCTCCTTCGTAGGAGAAATTTACAGACTTCCTGAAGAAAGTCCAGCAGAAAGCCACAAAGATGGGTAAGAGACTGAGGTATCTTTCACATGGGGAGAGTCCGAAAGCTTAGATTGTTCAGCCTGGAGAAGGGCAGGCTCAGGGGAAGATCTTATCAATGTGTGTGAAGATGTACTCTAGATGACTCTACATGAATGGGTAACTTGAACAAAATAACTTCAAGATGTCCCTTTGAATCTAAATAGTCCATGATTCTGCCATTCTTGAACCTTATGAGATTTCTATTGGCCCAGTCCTCTACTTTCTAAGGTCACTCTGAATTGACACTTTGCCACTTGTTGCACCGGCCATTCCACAAAGTTTAGTGCCATTAAAAGCTTTCCTGATGTTGCACTCCACCTTACTGTCCAGTTCACTGACAAAGATGATGGAAAAAATAGATCCCAGTGGATATCCAATGACCCCTGGGTACTCTGTGTGTCATTGGCTGTCATCTCAACCTTACGCTAATGATTACATTCATTGCACATGGGGATCTAGCAGGTTTTCTGCATCAATTCATTCAGCCATTACAGATTTCTTCCACTTCTGTTTTATTTTCTGTTTTTTCATATACATAGCAAAAGACACAATGTAGAGAGATTAAATGCCTTGAGCTATGAACACTGTTTTCTTTATGAGAATAACAAAATACAGGGAAGTTAAAATATTATCAATGCTTAATTAGTTTTTTTGCCAAAAAGAATCCTATATACTTTCTGATGCCAAAAGTCTATATAATGATTTTATGAAGTGTGTAGTATAGTTTAAGTATGGTTTATCATATTTGTTTATAGAAAATATAATTATTTCCTTGGAATATTATAATCGATATTAGAACCTTTGAATGACATTTTAATTAGATGAGAATCAGGCCACAAGGGGTCTCCCTTGCTTTACATTTCTGTATTTTCATGTACGTTACTAATATCTTGCAAAACATGGCTTTCCTTGGAATTATTCAGGATATTTTTAAAAAATCTATAATGTCGACTGAAGGGTAAGTTATTCTACTCTGAGGGAGAGAAATGTCATCTTACCATTTATTGCTTTTGTTCAAAATAAATCATTTTTCTTAAATTCATCTTGCCATAAAATAATTACAAAAATGTAACCCTGTTAACTAATGCATATTAAATCTGATATGTATGAAGACATTCATTTCGGAATTACTTTTTAGCCAGATGGATGAGGTTATTCCAGTCTTTGCAAGCATGCTTTTTTAGTTGTATGGATGTTTTCTGACTTATTATGAAGAATTTCACATTTGGAAAACACTAACAGCTTTCATCAAAAGCAATAGAGTGGGTTAAATAAAGCCTTTCATGATTAATTGAACAAGACTGAACCCTTGTCATGATGCAATAGCTTTTCCAGAAGCAAAAAGCCAGCCATTTCCTGTATTTCATCTGATTGCCTGTATATACACTGAAGATGATGACTTCTTCACAAGAGGATCAGCTATGGGTTTTTCTTGCATAGATCTGTTTAAACCATGCAGTTCCTTTGCCTCTTTGACCTCTAGTATGGAAAAAATCCTTGTTCTTCAATGCCTTCTTCTAGTTCATATTCTCCAGTGCTTGTATTCAGGACAGAATAGATCATTTATTTTTAGTCATATTAATTTGTACCCTTATATCACCATGAAAAAGAATAAATCTCCTCCCTAAATGTTTCGACTTAATTTCTTCCTCAGGAAGAAGAAAACCCATAAAAAAAAACCAAAAACTTGTTTTTCTTTTTACGATCTTGAAGCACTAGCTGACTAATATTTTCACAGATAAATTCTGACATTTTCAATGATGTTCAGGGAAAGCAAGGATGCACAGTTATAAGAAGTGCTTCTAAAACTTATGCAATCAAAACAATTGTATCCATTTTAGGTATATTAGGTAAGAAGTAAAGACCATACATTTTATAAATGGAAAAAGATGAAATAAAAAATATTTCAAAGACTCTCAGATCAAAAGAAAGAGCAAATTTATCCCAGGTTTACAGAGATGTTGGAGAATTTATGAATTAAGTTTTACGATGAACTCATAACATGTTTCTAAAATATTGGCTCACCTTGAAAGATGAACTTCTCTTTGAGAGAAACTGACTTCAAATAACTTACCTGGTGAGGTGCTGTTTGGTTTGATGCATCTATTTTTGCAAAAGCTCTTCAAAATTTCAGGTCCCTCTGGGGTCTTAAAGCTTGTGGTGAGCTGGATAAATCATTTTAAAGTGATAAAAGAAATACAGTCTAACAACACTAGTTACTAGGCAAAGCCACATTTCAGGCAAGGAAAATAAGATGCTCACAAACTGTGACTTCTTTACAAAAATAAAGGTAGGAATTGTATTACCCACCCCTGCCCTATTCTCCTGCCTAAATGAGTTGAATTCTATCAATAGAAAGTAGACATGCTATGAATGCCGTCTTTGTGATTTATTTTTCCGTATCAGTAAAACTCTTCAAAGTAATTGTTTTCTGCTGTAAGTAGCATTTTTTCCGCAGACATTTTCATTAGAATCATAAGGCATTTTGCCAGAAGGAGGAGTTCAGCCTCCTGCACAATGTTTTCTTATTTTTTTTTAGCGCATCATATGGATTTTGAAAAGGCCATTAACAAAACTTTACCGTTTGAAATATAATCTGGATTGAGGACCAAATGCCGAAACTCTTACTCATGTCAATTACCTTAGCTCAGACACTAAGAACTTTCTTTTTAAAGCTTCCAGATTATAAAAAGACAATTAATCTACACTGAAATGCTGTAGCTGGAACCATATTTACTCTGCTTTTAAAGCAGTCTGTGACTTCTAACTGTAGTTTCTTGGGTTCAGGAAATACTATTTATGTCTTGTCAGAGTATGTCTGTCAAAAACTAAGCAGCATTTAGCTGATTGCATTCATACTCTTGAGCATGTCAAATGCCTGATGGTAAAAAAGCAATAGCATAACAGATTCAGTTCAAGTACCTTGTAGAATTAAAGTAGGTAATGATAGGAGTTTTAACTGAGCCCAAGGGACTTCCTTGCCACATGTCATCATAGATCATTAGATTCTTTAATGATACATAAAAATATCTTTAGCTTTCTGTAGACAACCATAAAGTGTTCCATAAATTATTTAGTAGATATAAGTGCTGTAGAAGAAGGATAAAATTAAAGTACTCAAGCCTTCACTTTTCCTGAGTACTTACTTAGCACGTAATTTGATGCAGAGATGACTGTGTAGTTAGTTGTCCTGTGGTGATTTAACCCCAAGTGGGCAACTAAGCACCACACAGCTCACTCCCTCCTAGTGACTTGGGGGAGGGAATCAGGATGTAAAAGAGGAAAAATTCATGGGGTGAGATAAAGGGAGTTTAATATGTAAAGCAAAAGCTGCTTGCGCAAGCAAAGCAAACTGAAGAAGTCATTCACCACCTCCCATTGACAGGCAGGTGTTCAAACATATCCAGGAAAGCAGAGCTCCAGTAACCAAATAGAGGGTACTTGGGAAAAACAATGCCATAACTTTGAACTTCCCCCTCTTTCTTCTGCCAGCTTTACATGTTGAGCATAGCGTCATATGGTATGAAATATCCCTTTGGTCATTTGGGGTCAGCTGTAGCAGCTGTGTACCTTCCCAGCTTCTTGTGTACCCCCAACCTTCTCACTGATGTGAAGATCAGAAAAAGCCTTACTCTGTTGTAAGCACTACTCAGCAATAGCTAAAACATCCCTGAGTTATTAACACTGTTTCCAGCATAACTCCAAAGCATAGCCCCATAATAGGTGCTATGAAGAAAATAAACTCTACCCCAGACAGAATCAGCATAGTCCCAATAACTGAAGAAAAAAAAAATAAAAATTGCAGTGAGGATTGATTTTATGTATTCCATTACTGTGCTGTTGTGTCCACAATCTTAGGCTCAGGTAAAATATACAGATTGGATTAATCCATCTGCATCCATCTGCCAGCTGAAGAAATCGCTTAGGGTGGAGGTTGTAATAAGAATCCGTCATGTTTGCTTGCATTAGTACCATCTGTTTACAGTGTATGTACTTGGTGAGCTGAAAGAATTTTTGCGTTGTTGTGAAGCAGCTAAGCAGATCTGTGTTCAGGTTTTCTTTCTAGATGGCCAATTCAGAGTTCAAATGTCTTGGCTGCTTCTGTGCACAATCAGGCATGAGCTGTTCAAGCACCAATGGCTCATCAGAATGCCAGGTTTCTGGAACAAAAGCAACTTCTCACTCCAGTCTTTTTGCCTGAAGCTTACCCTCCTTCCCTCATCATACACTTCATTTTTTATTATTTTCTTTCAGCCTTCTCTCTGATTACTCAGAACCAGAAGTCACTGCTGCATAGTTACCTAGAAGAACTACCAGTCTGGCAGCATCAGGACACCAGAGCAGCAGGGTACTTGACTAATCTGTTGACTCTCGTTTTTGAGCTAAATAAATTCTCATGAATTAAGAGAATATAATTAGGTACAATTGTTTTAAAAAATATTCATTTTAAAAATGCTTGTCACAGTTTGCCTGTGAATGATGTGCGTAGGCATCATCAGAGGAGTTTTTAAGAGCTGTCAGTCAAATTTAAAGAAATTGAAGCACCTCAAGGTTTAACAACCCTAACAGTTACGTCTCTGCGACTGTAATCATTTGCATTTTTTTTTTTTGATAACTGGCCCTCAATTCTTTGCTACCAGAGGCCATTGTTTTCTTTCATATCAACCTATTTTAGATCATTAAAATTACACAAAAAGAACTTTTTCAAAAATTTACCTTATTCTAGTTTTGGAGCCTGTGATTCCCCAAAATGTACTGTAGGAAAGCACATAATGCTAGTAAAAAACTCTAATGAACTGTTTCCAATTTTGGATTCCTAAGAAAAATATTCCTTGTTTATGGTAATTTAAATTAAGATGCAACCCCAGATAGGCTTTTTCAGCCAGTGAATGACAGAACTCAAGTGTTACAGCTGTGTTCAGATCCAAGGGGATACTTACTTGAAAGGGGGTACTTACTTGATGCAAGGACCTCACCTTAGCAAGCATTTCAATTCATATTATTTTTTTTATTCCTCTTGTCAACTTCGAATGATGTCAGAAGACATGTCTGCACAGTGAAATATAGTAGAAAAATTTCTGGGTCAGTGAGGACCTGATATGTGTTAATGGAACTGTACAATAACATCTGGATCAACTCCTGCCTGAAATCAATATGTATATCATTATTCATATTAAATATGAAATTGTACTCTATTCTTGCTTTCCCTCTACATTAGACTTACAGACCTTAACACATTGCTATTCCAATATAGCTACAGTGTTTACAGTACTAAGTAGTCACATACGTTAGGTATTTTGGAATAATTACAAATGTCTTTGTACTCAGCTGTACAGCTTCGCCTAAAATGTGTATAGATTAAATTTTTGTGCTATTTTTATATATTTTCACACAATGAAGAGTATCATGGCTGCATAACTGCTATCTAATGAAATATTTTTGCTTGAAAAACGATATTAGAGCATCTAAAAAAGATCAAACTCCTATGCCAGATGGTGAAATCTATGTCATATAATTCTGTATTTAACTGTGGGTTATATTGCAGCTTTGAATAACCTAGTATGCATGAGGCTGTCTGAAACACATCATCTAGAAACACATAAGTAGATATTATAGGGAAGTGGTATGGGAAGAACTACTGAATATATCTAAAAACATAAAGGTTAAAGCTGTCAGTTATATGCAACATGTTGACAGTGTCATTAGAATTCTTTAGTGACGTCTTAGAGAAATTTCACCAGTATATCAGAGAGTGAAGGAATAGTGATTGAACATGCAGATTTTGGAAAACGCTGTCTAAAGCCTAAGGTGTTGTACTGCAAACAAACTTCTATCTTCCTGCCAGCATTTTAAAAAAAAATATTTTGAAGAGCTGATCTGCAGTCATTGATGACATAGTCTAAAGTAATTACAGGGTATTGCAAAATTGCAGAGTGAATCTGTGCCATTTTTGGATTTCAAATTCCATAGTTGCAGTGGATATCAAATAGAGTGTTGAGCAAAGTAAAAATGACAGATCCTACATTATATGAGCTTTAAAATTATGTTGACTTGTTGGGAACAGGTTGCCCAAAGAAGTCTTAAATGCTCCATCTCCGGCAGTGTTCAAGGCCAGGTTGGACGGAGTCTTGGATGACCTGATCTAGTTTATGGTGTCCCTCCCCATGGCAGGGGGTTGGAACTAGTTGATCTTGAAGTCATATCCAACCCTAAATAAACTATGATTTTATGATTCTATGCCTTCTTATCTGATTTTCTGGGTCCCATCCTCTGAAATATTCAGAGAAGGACGGGAACTCAAACTTTTTTTAAAAAATCTAATAGCTAAAATGGTAAGAATTCTCCAGTTATACATGATGTGATATGTTCAGTGTGGAAGAATAAAATCATAGTAATACTGAGGTGAGATATAAAAAGAAAACACAACTTTCTAATGATTATAATATTTTTATCTTCTAATGAAATTTAGGAAATATTTCTACCTGTTTTTGAAATGGATATGGACCAATACTTTAATTCATATCCATGGTATACCATATATGTACACATACTATGACTAGTCATTTATGCAACAGACTGAAAAGACATTGCAGTTTAACACTATTTGAAAAGCTCTTCAACAAGCTATAGTCAAAATAGATGACAGCACTATTTAGCACTATTATAGTTAACTTTTGAGTATATGAGTAAATTATTAAACTTGGAACAGTCCTGGAAAGGTTCTTGGTTACCTAAAATCTTCCACATGAAAAACTGATTTAGTACAGTAGAAGAAAGAAGTTTTGCTGCTTAGTTCAAGTAAATTTTTGAGATTTTTTTCTTAGGAACTAAATGCTCATGTTGGTCTGAGTTCCCAGAAGGAATGGTTTGCCTACTCTGTGTGGTATTTGGTTCTCTCATTTCAGGAGTAAACGTATAACTGTATGAAGGCAATCTTAGTATGAAACAGAAATTTTGGCATTGATTGATTGCTACACTATAGTAGTAAAAAAAAAAAAAAATAAAATAATCATAGTAAAGACTTATTATTTATTTGAAATATTATGTACATGTAAATGTATACTAAAACAACTGAAGAAATGAGTAATAGACCAGAATTTGATGGCAAGTTGAATATAAGTCTGCAGTGAGCCCTGGCAGCCAGAAGGGCGAACCCCTTACAGCTGGGGTGCATCACAGCTAGTTGGTCAAGGGAGGTGCTTGTCCCACTCTACACTGAATTGATGCAATCCCACTGTGATTAGTGAAGTGAAAATACTGTGAAGTGTGCAGTTTTAGGTGCTTCAATGTAAGGACATCAGATTATTCGCGTGTGTCCAGAGGAGGGAGATCAAGACGGTGAAAGGCTTTGAGAGAAAGAGGATGAGTGGCTGTGATTACTTGGCTTGTTCAGCATGGAGAACAGAAGGCTGAGGGGTGACCTCATCACAGTCTACAACTTCCTCAAGGTGGAAGTAGAGCAGGAGGTGCTGATGCCCTCTCTCTGATGACCACTGATAGGACATGAGGAAATGAAATGAAGGTGCAGCAGGAGAAGTTCAGATTGGACATAGGAAAAGGTTCTTCACTGAGCGGGTAATTGTTCACTGGAACAGGCTCCCTAAGAAAGTGTTCATGCCACCAAGCTGCCAGAGTTCAAGGAGCATCTGGACCATGCTCTTCTTAGCCATACGGTTTAGTTTTAGATAGTCCTGCAAGGAACAGGGAGTTGGACTCAGTGATCCTTATTAATGCCTTCCAATTTGAGATATTCTATGATTTTTCCCAGGTCTAGATTGCTTTTCTTTTTGAAGAACACATTATTGAGAAATTCAATCCTGTATTCAGCAGGAAAGGTGACTATGTTAAACTTAGTAATGTTTTTAACT
Source organism: Psilopsiagon aurifrons (assembly GCA_025447955.1). Taxonomy (NCBI): domain Eukaryota; kingdom Metazoa; phylum Chordata; class Aves; order Psittaciformes; family Psittacidae; genus Psilopsiagon; species Psilopsiagon aurifrons. The sequence goes on from JAOEHY010034320.1 coordinate 8,116, forward strand.
CTTGGCTGTTCATCTTCGCCTTTTCTGATAATGGCTTTAAAATGTCTAGCTTGATTTATAAATTACTGCAACAATAACCAGAAGTCAGAGAATTCAGTGTTTGACTAAAATCAGCTTCTTTCTGCATGCCATTTAGTGCTATATAATCTGGTATTTTCTCACTGAGAGGGATAATTCAGAATGTTTTGAGTGCAAAAAAAAACCCAAGCTATACTTTGGCTGGTGATATTAGATAAACTATATGGAATTCTGAAGATCTGGGTTTGTTCTTAGCCGACTCATACCAGGAATGTTTTATATACATCCCATAAAATTCATATCACAGAATGGTTTGTTTCCACTGTTTTGTTACCAGAATATTTTATTATTTCAATACATTTTAGGTATTCATAATTTCAGAAGTGCAAAACAACATATTGCTTATATATGCAGTGACTCAATAAAAGTCAGCAGCTGATGATTCATTACTGTATGCTACAGTTTGCACAATCACTGAAGATTATTAGAAAATAATTTTTATCCAATCCTGAAAGACAACTTATGAACTCACATGTATTCTGAAGGCAAAGACCCCAGGAGGATTCATTTTGCTTGGCTTTAAACATCTACAGTTGGGGTGGCTACCCTAAGTCCATTTCTGTTCAACTGAGAGAAATATATGCATCTGCTACATAGTTCATCTGACAAAACATAGTCACTTCCCTTAGAATGAGATAAATTGTACTATAGAAGTTGTAATTGTTCCCCATTTTCTATATGGGAAGCCTAAACAGAAGATCTGAAATGCATGTCTACACTAAAATGTAAACAGCAACCCTCATTCCCCCTGAATCTTCAAAGTTGATGAGTGTGTTCTTTCATCTCACAAAAACTAATCACTGTCCTCCAGCTCAGACTTCCTTCATCCCCCAGTCCTTCACTACTTCAAAAGCACAACTTGAAAACTCATTCATAAATTGAGATGACAATATTTCAGCAATGGACATGCCTTCTAGATCTGGTTTTAGGCTTTGACCTGTGTCTGATATGCACGGATATTCCTGCACCTGTTGGTGCTACAGCACTGCTAGAGAAGAACAACAGTTTTTGAAGTGCATGTCTAGGCTTCAAGGATGCACTGTGGTTGATCTGTCAGTACGAGCTGTTGAGCTCCAACTGTATGTGAGGCATTTTAGTCCATAGTAAGTCTGCCATTAGTATTCATGCACTGATGTGATGGAAGCTGATTGTACACAACCTTCTATTTTTCTTATTAGGGAGCTGTACTGGGTCTGCAAGGAATGGAGATAACTTTCCTCATAGCAGCCCTCATAGTCTGTGCTTTGTATTTGTAGTCAGAACAGTCGTGATAGCACATTCATCTTTTGGCTACTGGTGAGCAGTGTGCACACAGCATTAAGGCTGTCACTCTAAACCTGCCCTCCAAAGTCTGGGGTTGTGCAAGAGGCTGGGAAATACCACAGCCAGAACAGCTGACCTGAGCTGAGCAAAGAGATACTCAATATGATTTATATGACATTGTGCTCAGCAATAAAAGTCAAGAGTAAGGAGAAGGGCCAGGGGCATTCATTATTAAGGTGTTTGTCTTCCAAAGCAACTGCTGAGCATACTGAAGGCCTCGCTTCCCAGGAAGTAGCTGGACATTGCCTAGTGATGGGAAGTAGAGAATAGATCTTTTTGTTTACCTTTGCTTCTCTGCATAGCCTTTGCTTTTCTTTATTAAACTGCCTTTATCTGACCCAAGAGGTTTTTTTCATGTTACTTTAACCCCTCTGTCCTGCTGAGGGGGAAAGCAATAGAGTGGCTTGATAGGCATTTGGCATCCAGGCAGGGACAACTCACCACAGGAACCTTTGTGTTGTTATTCAGTTTTTAAACAGAAGAAGAGGATGATTTCAGAAGGCAAAATATTATTAGCTTCAATCAGTTTATTCAGTTTTAATTATAACCCAAAGCTAGAATAAATTATTTAGTAAAGCTGTCATAAGTGTTCAGCTGCCTTGAAGCTGTGGACACTTAAATTTTTCCTCTTTTTATATGTCTATGTTTAATTAATAAGCATATCTTACATGTATGCCCTAAATGGTTGGCTTCCTTTCATTTGACACTGCCCAAAGTTTATTACTTTCTAGTGCAAAAGTGAAAGATTATCATTCATAAGTTAAAATAAACAGAAAATGATGATCCTGAGGCATATAATATAAACGGAAGCAGGTCAGAAAACCTAATTCTGAAAGTTGTTTTATAAATAATCCATGATTTTTCTAGAAATAGACCATGAGCTTCTTATGACATTTTGTAAGCTCTAAAGTTTTTATTGCTATGAGTTCTATAGTGCTGCAGTTGTAAACTACTTTTGCAAATACATAAAGCATACAGTTGGAAGATCAGTAACACCAGGCATCTTTGGCCCACAGTGCACATTGTCTTAATTTACGTTATATTCTCAGCCATATTTAATTACCAGACATATCGAACATGGAACTTAGTAGCTGATACCTTCATTAACTAACTGAAAAAAAAAACCACAAATAACAAAAAAATATATAAAAATATAGAGCTGCATCTGGAGAAAAACTTAGAGCTGACAGAGTTGCACTAAGAAATAACACATTCCATTTGTTTTCAGGTTCTTTCTTCCTGGGTAACATACCTAAGGCCAGAGTATGACCTTGAGGATTTACTCTTCACTTCATGTTTACTGGGAATTCTACTTAATGAGGGTATTGAATTTAAATTCAGAGATAATGGGACACATGGCAAGTAACACAAGGATTCATGAACAATACTTCAATGTCTTTCCAAACATGATTAACCTGGGAATCCATCTTTTGAATGTTCAGACTCTGAAAACATCACACAGTTTCAGACAGAAAGTTATAAAAGCTTTCCTTTTTCTTTATAGTCTTGCAGAAAGTAAGCTGAACTTCCCACTCTAAAAGATTAATATGAAAATGTGTAGTAAAAAAGAAATAAAAATTAGTCCTATGGAGAGATCTGCATCTACCAATTTTTGTAGATGTCATGACTTAGATCTCAGTTGGTCTCCATTAATTCATGTAGTGGCAGCCCTGCTTTTACAGTATCCTTTTTTATTATTTCAGCAAGAATTTCTTATCTTCCCTTTACCCCAATCTATTCTGCTTTGACAATTCTTCACTTTTTTTTCTGTTTAACATACACATAGAGACAATTGATACATGCACAGTTATCAGAGTAATGCCTACTATTTTTAATAGTAAGGCTCTTCAGACACTAGGAGAATATTGTGAATCAAGTCTTAGACCTCAGTTCAATCATATCTTTTAAGCATATTTTAAAATTTATATTTATTAAGCAAAATACAATAAATTCTAAGGACTGCTGATTTCACATGTCCCACACAAAAGAAAAAAAAAAATGCTGCAACTTCTGAACTGAGTTATAAAAAAGATGGTATTTCAACTTTGTATGTAGGTCACTGGTAGGTGAGTGCTACAAATGTAGGTTTTGTTCATCTCCATTACTTTCCTTACAATGCAACTTTCACACTGAGCTTGCTAGTTACGACCTAACTAATTTCCTACTAGTTTCCATTTTTTTTCAAATACACTAGTGAACTAGGTCCAGTAATGTTACCTGACTTGCAAGCCCTTCAACTATTTGTTACAACAATAAAGAACAGAAATAAGTGCATTCTCCATGTTCCATTCTCCACCCACAGGCATGGTTGCTGACAAACAAATATATCTATAGGGCTAGTATTCTTAAAATAAAAAATAATCTTTTCACTTGATGCTGTGTGTTTTAGTAATAGGGTAATTTCCTCTGTTTGGAAGGAAAAACAAGGTACTGTGTGAAATTACTTTAAAATATATATATGTCTTAATGTGCTTCCTGAGCACATAACACAGTCTCTGTTTTATTCTGTTTTGTATGGAGCAAGAGTTATCAGGTATTACAGATGGAGAAAGGTACAGTGAGAGAGAAGGGAGGTGACAAATATGGGAACCAGTATGTAAGTAAACCAGGCTGACAGATTTTTCAGAAAGATACAGAAAAACATAGAGTGAAAATTGTAGTGAAATCTGTAAATGAGAAAGGTAAAAATCAAAATAAAATCAAAGCAATATGAGCCTTCAAATTCAGAAGCATATAAAGCATGTGGCATTGCAGTCAGAAATAATGGGAAGTGAGTATAAAGGGAAGATGGAGAGCTCTTCATGACTAGAATAAAACAGAACTGAAATACCGGCGTATTTGTCATTGCCTTCATCATGCAGTCAAGGCTCAACATAGGCAAAACACAAAAAAATTCTCACTTGAAGAAAGCATTACTACCAAGGTGTGACTCAGAACTACATGGCCTAATTCCATACTGTCAGATATGAAGAACTGTTAGATTACTTTGTATGTTGTCTGCTTTGACCTTTTCTTAATTCTTCAGGCTAAACCTCTATGCTTTCTTGTCATATTCAGTATGAGAGCAGGTGATGGGGAACATCCAGAGCCACTTTACTGCTCTCCCAAAAGAAGCATGTAATCATTAAGCTCTCCTTTATAATACATATATACATATATAAATACAGAGACAGCATGATGGCTATTTTTACAGATACAGAAAAGCAAGGGTTTCTCATGTTCATTATTATTATCAAAGCAATTAATTGTGCTTCCCTTTTGGTTTGCAGCATTCATTATTACCTTTATCAACAAAAAGCTTTATTCCCATTCCTTCTCCATCTTCTCCTGTTTCTTAACACCTTCTTGAAAATGGGAATTCGGAACATTTTTTCCACACTCTCTCATCAATGATGTATATAATGATTAAACTGGTACTTTTTTCTCACTGCTTTAAAATAAGTATTACATTAAATCACATGGATATAGCATTACCTTAACAATTAATGCTTAATTGCATGGCTAATTAGGGATTTCCAGAATATATACTTCATTAGCTTGCATCAGTTGTCCCTAAATATATTGCTTTTCACCTAATCTTTCAGAATTAATTTTGCTTGAATATCTGAATTTGTTCAAACTTATTCAGTCTGACTTTTTTGGCTTTTTGCTCTTTACTTTTCTCTCAGCCTTTTGGTATTAGTAAATTCTTTGCTATTATATTTTCTTCTTAGACAACTCTGAATATGTATTTATTGCTCTGAAAACCAGGGAAACCACCCACGGATGGGAAAGGCTGGTTGGAAATGTGACACTCCAGGGCAGCCTTGATTGCAGCGATCATGAGATGGTCGATTTCGAGATCCTCAGGACAGTGAGAAGAGCATGCAGCAAGCTCACTGCCCTGGACTTCAACAGAGCAGACTTTGGACTCTTCAGGAACTTCCTCAGTAAGATTCCATGGGATATAGCCCCCAAAACTGTTGGTAGATATTTAAGGATCACCTGCTGCAAGCTCAGGAGCAATATATCCTTATTAGAAGGAAGTGTGGCAGGAGGGCCAGGAGACCTCCTTAGATGGATAAAGAGCAGCTGAGGAAAATTCAAAGGAAAAGAGAGGCTTATGAAAGGTGGAAGCAAGGCCAGTCGGCCAAGGAAAAATACAGGGATGTTGTCCGGGAAGCTAGGGACCAGGTTAGGAAAGCAAAGGCCCACTTGAAATTAAGCTTGGCTAGAGATATTAAGGATAACAGGAAGGGATCCTATAGGTATATTACAAATAAAAGACAGGCTAGGGACAACATTTACCCCCTCCAAAAGCTATCAGGAGAACTGGCTACCCTCGATTTGGAGAAGGCTGAGGTTCTTAATGACTTCTTTGCCTCAGTCTTCACCGGCAAATGTTCTGACCACAACGCCCAAGTCTTGGAAGGCAGACTCAGGGACTGTGAGAATGAAGACCCTGGGCCCACTGTAGGAGAGGATCTGATTCAAGATCATCTTAGGAATCTGAACAAGTCCATCGGACCTGATGAAATCCATACACGGATCCTGAAGGAGCTGGCAAATTAAGTTGCTAAGCCACTGCCCATAACATCTGAAAAATCATGGCAGTCAGGTGAAGTTCCCGATGACTGGAAAAAGGGAAATATAACCCCATTTTCAAGAAGGAGAAAATGGATGAGCCGGGGAACTACAGACCAGTCAGTCTCACCTCTGTACTGGCAAAATCTTGGAGTGGATTCTCCTGGAAGGCATGCTGAGGCACATGAAAAACAGCAAGGTGCTTGGTGACAGACAGCATGGCTTCACTAAGGGGAAATCCTGCATGTCCAATATGGTGACCTTCCATGGTGGGGCTACGGTACTGATGGACAGGGGTAGAGCAGTTGATGTCATCTACCTGGACTTGTGCAAAGTTTTCAACACTGTCCCACATGACATCCTTGTCTCTATGTTGGAGAGACATCAATTTGATAGGTGGACCACTCAGTGGACAAAGAACTCGCTGGATGGCCACACAAAAAGTGTTGTGCTCAATGGCTCAATGTCCAGCTGGAGACCAATAATGAGTAGTGTCCTTCAGGGATCGGTGTTGGGACCGGCCTTGTTCAACATGTGACATGGACAGTGGGATTGAGTGCGTCCTCAGCAAGTTTGCCAATGACACCAAGCTGGGTGGTTCGGTTGATATGTTGGAGGGAAGGAATGCCATCCAGAGGGATCTTGACATGCTTCTGAGGTGGGCTGATGCCAACCTGATGAAGTTTAACCATGCCAAGTGCAAGGTCCTACAAATGGTCTGGAGCAATCCCAGGCACAGCTACAGGCTGGGCAGAGAAGAGATTCAGAGCAGCCCTGAAGAGAAGGATTTTGGGGGTGCTGGTCAATGGAAAAATGAACATGAGGTGGCAGTTTGCACTTGCAGCCCAGAAAGACAACTGCATCCTGGGCTGCATCAAAAGTAGAGCGAGCAGTACGTCAAAGGAGGTGATCCTGCCCCTTTACTCTGCTCTCATGAGATCTCACTTGGAGTATTGTGTGCAGTTCTGGTGTCCTCAACATAAAAAGGACATGCAACTGTTGGAACAAGTCCAGAGG